>VDFB02392204.1:0-14977 GCA_007258455.2 Sequoia sempervirens | reverse complement strand
CCTCAATTTATGCGCCCCAAACTAAATTCTTAACTGATCATTGGTCAAGAAAATATCTTCCAAGCTTCTCCTCAAGGTTGGTTTCCAAGAATGGGCCCACTTAACTCGGCCTTGTAAATATCTTCTCATGCAAAAGGTTTTAACTCAAAGATGCCAACTTGGGTTCCCAAGGTGGGTCCAAGTCAATCTTATTCAACTGAAACATATCTCTCCACCAATTCATGCAAAAATTATGCATGATTAATCATACCCACTTAATTGAAAGTATCCACTTGTTATCTATCATGCAACTGAAGTCATTAGTCATGCAACTCAAGTCAACTCAATTCAACTCAAGTCAACTAGCATTCAACTCAAACTAACCATATGCAACTGAAGATAACTAAACCATAATTGAACTGAACTAAATTGAACTGAATTGAATGGAATTGAACTGATACTGAACTAAACTGAACTGATACTAAACTGAATTGAACTAAATTGATATTGAACTAAACTAAACTAAACTCCACTCATGTAAATATCAATCCTTACTTTGTAGGATCTAAAACATGCATTACCGAAGTTTTATCAATCCTCCAAACAATTAACTTAAGCAAGGTGGGTTCCATCTTCCATGTGGGCGCCATATGTGATCCTATTTTGTAGGAGCTCTTCTTGGGTGTCCCCACATGTTTGTATCATTTAGGAATAATTAAAAATGTCAATTTACATTTTCATTTCATTCAAATTTAATCTCTTTCTAATCTTAGTGTTGGGGAACACTTTCCAAGGACTTAGGAGATACATGAAATATGTTTAGGATTGCAATTAAATGACAGATCCTATTCCCAACAACCTTGAAAAGTGAAGAAGGTGGAACATAAGCAAAGTTGGACAAGAGAAGCAATTTCATCATTGGTTTTGCACTTAATTAGTTCCATAGAGTCATGTACTATCACGTTGGTGAATAAGGACACAACATCAAAACTGACCAGGATTTCATTTTTCTCAATCTCTTTCCCTTGAATAAAATTCACGAAGTCAGAGGAATCCTTGATGAAAGAATTAGATTTTCCTACAAGAGGAGAGATTAAGGTAGCAAGATGAGTAGCTAGTTTATATGTGGGGGAATGGGTGGTGTCAAGGATTGGCCTGAGAGGAATATAAGGCTTGTGAATTTTAGGGACCCCATAAATTCATGGGGTGATATTCTTATGAGGGATGAGGTGCTTCTTGATGAGATCATCAAAGAATGAATGGGAAATGGAAAGGTTGAAATGCTTAATGATCTTAGAGATGGGATTGCGAGGAAATATTTTGTAACTCCCACTATTTCAAAGGTGGTCATGCATTTTAGCAATGTAATCTTGTTTGTTAAGGATGACGGCAGCATTCCCTTTATCATCTTTGATAATGACAATGTCATTATTTTTGATGATATTTTTGAAGGCTAAAAGTTCATTATTGGGGACATTTCACTTGGGGGGTTTAGCATATCTTAGGGCCACTGCATAGTCTTGTCTAATCATGTCAGTTATGAGACCAGAGAGAGATTGAGTTGCACTCTCAATATCGATTAAAAAATCCGCTTTAGGAATGTAAGATGGAATGAAGGAAAAATTTAAACCTCGTTTTAAGAAGTTGAGGGCTAGAGGTTCAATGCGAACCTTGGGGAGGTTGACAACTAATTACACTGAGATGAATCTACAATGGTATCCAACAATCTATGTAAAGTTTTTGAAACTGCATTTAAAATGATAGGTAGGTGGAAGTCATGTGCAACGACAGTAGATTTGATAAAATAAAAAAGATTTGATGAAACAAAAAAATAAAATCAAAGAGATTTGATGAAACAAAAAGAACAAATAAATAAATAAATAATAAAAATAATTCAAATATTTGCATAAACTAAAATAACAAATAAATAAATAAATAAATAATATTTTTGATTGCAAAGAGAAATCAAAGATTTGATCACAAAGATAAATCAATCAATAAAGAAAATTAAAGAATGATAACTCTCGGCATATTTTATTATTAGGCCGAGAGGCATTCCTAAATGAAAGAAAAAGGTCCTATGTAAAGAAAAAACAAGTGAAGTTGAAGTTGACTTGCAGATGGCAGTAGTGGAAGAGGAGGTGGCACGACAATCAAACATTAATGTACACAATAGTAACAGATATGCAAATACAAAAAAATATTTGAAGAATGCGTGCAACAAATATTTTGTTAGACGCACTACCTCCACATTACCTCCGCTCAGACACCACAAATCCAACAATAGAAATTGTAACGACACAACCAACTATTTGCATGCCATTATAGTGGCTAGAGTAAATGGTTCGACGCCACTACAAATGACGAATGCACGTTCAAAGTCTATTGCACAATTTTGTTTGTTTTTTCTCTGCAAAATTTGTGAAGCAACTTTGATCAACGCGGGGGATCGCAGAAGGCATTAGCAAGTGTATTTGGTCTGTATTAGCACTCACTTGGGATTGATCTAAATATTTTGTATGTATTAGCGTATTTTTGGTATGTATTTTGCGTTAGTGTGAGCTCCATTTTTTCTAGCAGATTTCGTACAATGTTTGCCACTAAGAAAATCCACAAGTACAAGTCTACTTTGTACAGGAACGAGACAAGACAAGGGCTTATCTCAGGTGAAGTGAGTGAGAAACTGTGTAGGAATTTATATTCTTTGTTAAGAAATTAGGGGTTTTTCCCCGTTGCATGTTCGATTCCCAATACTCCTATTCTGAGCATGTGCCACCCACAAATATCGATGCAACTAGGGCACGAAAAAATAATAGAATTCTTTATAAATGCCACCACAGGCCCTGACACCATTATCGTGATAGTTTGTTGTACAATACAGGTTTTAAATGATAAATTCACTCAGCTAAACGTGTAAAGAAATCAATTACTTAGGTTTATGTGTAAAGAATGCTTTCGATAAAATCAAATCGTCCTTAAAGTTTATTCTGTTATATGTGTAATGATTTTTTGGGGATTCAGTTGATTCTAGGTACTCCAGTAGACATATTTTGTTTTTTAAATATCGTGGCAGATGGCTTAACTAGATAGCATTTAGGTTAAAAATTATTTCTGCATTATAACATCATAGAAAATATTTTATTTTATAAATATTGTGGTAGATGGCTTACCTGAATAGCATTATGGTTAAAATTTATTTATGCATTATAACATCATAGCAGTCTAACATTGAACTCTGCTATGAGGATTTATTTAGTATTTAATTTCTCTTCTTTACACATAGTGTAAGTCTGAAAGGGTTTGGGCAGTATAGAATCGGTGCTTAAACATAGTATTGCCTTCAGTTTTTAAAATCAGGATATATATATATAGATAGATAGTTAGTGAAACCATAAGCACATGGTATTGCTTTCAGATTCCATTTCTCCTATCTGATAACATAGTAGTTGTTTTAACGATATGCTTCAAAGTACTAAGTCTTTACAAGTAGAAATGATTATACGCAAAATATTTTTGTTGAAGAGGTTTAAAAAAAGTTTCAAGTAATGTTCTTGGTAAATACTTCAATCACCATGGTAGACATGCATGCAAAATGTGGAAGCATATACAATGTATGCAGGCATCTATTGGAGCGTCATGAAAAATAAATTTATATCAGATGTTATAGTTATAGGGTGCCTAAAACATTTGATATAGTGCTGCAAAAATATGATGTCATTGTGTGGGATGAAATGATTGCAAAAATATGCACTAAATAGATTTGTTGATAAATGAGAAAGGATGATAGCATTGATGGAATGGGAGGCGAATCAGGAACATGAATAGGGTTTGAAGGATTATGAAGGGGAGGAGGTATGCTGTCAAAAATAGAGGGGGTTAGGAGAATTGATAGTAGCTAAATTGCAATTAAGAAAGTGAACATTAGAAGAAACGATAACCGGGTGATTGGAAGTACCTGGAGAGTTTGACGACTGGAAGATTGTGTCTCCTAAGTGAATTAGACATGGTGGCACAGGAAGATGAGAGACGACCACCTTGCTTGGATTTGATAAAGGCTGAGTGTTTGCAGAAGGCATAACAAGAACGTTCTTTGATAGAGGGATTGCAACGACATAGTGATCCATTTAAGGTGTTGCTAGATGGTGTGAACTATCCACCTTCTTTGAAATGGTAGCCTTACGAGGAAGATTTTCGATAAATACATTGTTTAATGCCAGAGTATCCACTAAGGGCTCGCTAGAACTAGAAACATCTCACAGGTTTATGCTAGAATACGTGAAGGTAAGAGGTTTAGGAAAAGTGCGTGGAACTACAGTATTAGGAGGAAGAAACTCAGAGATGAGGTTCAAAGAAAATGGAGTGGGAGTGGTGGATAACCCGTGGGGGGAGCTAAAGGGGGACAATTTATCAGACACCATAGCAAGGTGGGTGACAAGAAAAGAATTTAGTGAGGAGCAGGGGGATTTAGGATAGATGAGTGAGCGATAGTGTTGGGGGTGAATTTTATGAGAGTGAAGCATGGGAACAATAGCTGAGGAGCGGCGGTGAGGTGGGATGCAAGGGGATAGGGAAGGAAGAGCCATAGAGCCAGTAGCAAGAGAAGGCGAGAAAGGAGACTAAGTTTGGTGTCTCTTATTGACAATCTTGGAAATTTTTTGTTTTTCCCTAGATTCACATTCATGCTTTAGACCTTGGGCATGATCATGGGATTGGGTATCGAGTAGGACCCACATGTCAAAACGGATGGAAGCAACAAGTTCAAGGTGCAGGTGGAAAATATTAGTGGCTAAGTGATTGATTAGAGCTCTAGTGCCTTGAATTAATGATCTTAATAGGGAGATGCTAGCTTGATAAAAAAATTAGAAGGTATGCTTTTTATGAAGATGGTGAGGAATCTGAGAAAAAGGGGGGATGATATGGCCATCTCTACAAAATTTCAAGAAGGCTAAATTGATCCTCAGTTTCACAAAGAGTTTAACTTTAGAAACAATATCCCTTCCATTAAGGGAAGTAATAGTAGGAATGATTTTTCCATAGTCCATGAGAATTAGATGCAATGTTTTTGGATTCAACTATGTGTATTTATTTGGATCGATGTTTCAAATCACACTTCGTGATTCATCATCAGGAAGAGGAAAATAATGAAATGAATTACACAATTAGCCTTAAGAAGAGTTGAGGGGGGATAGTTGGGGAAGGGACTCAAAATGAGGAAGGGATGGAAAAAGGAAAAGGTAAGAAAACAAAGAAGAAGATTTTTTTTAATAGAAACTAATTTATTGAATACCAGCTATAATAATATATATTAAATAAAACTAAAGAAAAATTTGTATTAAAATACAAACTAAAAAGATAAATATATTAATAAATAGAAAATAAATGTTAGAAGTAAACTCAACCATTATATTAGATTAAATGAAGATATAAAAATGATAAAAGATAAACCAAACAATGCCAATAATAATAGTTTAAATATGCATGCATGAATAATAATGAAAAATTGTATTAAAATTAACAACTGAAAATGGATTTGCAACCTATCATGGTTTGAAGATGGCTCAGTCTAAAGGCTTTAGGAAGCTATGGCTTGAGGGAGATTCTCTAAATATTATCAATAATTTGAAGAAGTCTTATGTCCCCTCTTGGAGTGTTGAGTCCCTTATTTTGGATGCCAATGATATTTTAAATTCTATTCATGAATTTTATATCTCTCACATTGTTAGGGAAGGCAATGGTCTTGCATATGTCTTTGTGAACTTTGGTGTTAGCGGCTATAGGGTTTGGGATGTAGATGACCCCCTTCCTATTAAGGCAATGGATTGTCTTAACAATGATTACCAAATATGCTAAGTTAGATGGTGACTTCATCATGATATGTGCTCACATGACCCTGTTTACGTGGTAAATAATTGTTTGGAGTGATTGTGAGTTGGATCATGCTTAGGCTTATGGTAATTTGAGAAATATTCGTATGGGGTGTCCTTCAAGGCTAATTATGACCCTCTGCCACCATGTCATTGTCACATGGATTGTGAGTATTTTTTGGCCTTTGTTCTTGAGGCTTCTCTTAATTGTTTGTAAAGTTCTCAAGCTCTTGGGTTTTTCTAAGTTTATGATCATGGGTGGCAATAGAAACAGGGCAGATCCTTTCTCTTGTGATACCTTGGAAAATAAGACTGAAGTATGGAAAATTTTGTAGAAAGGTAGGCTCATGCCATACTTGGAGCAAATCCATGGGAATGATTCGCAGTGTATGACATTGTTTGTTAAGGGATGGAATAATAGGGTTTTGAAGTTGGGTGGCACTGAATTTGATATCAATGAGGATCTCATAGTGAACATTACTAGTCTTTCCATGGAGGGCAGAAAGGTGTATAGTGATAAGAAGGCATCTAACACTACTATGTAGATTTTCTTTAAAGGGAATGAAGAATTGAAGCTCAAGTGTGCTAAAAGTGGTGGATACCAACACAATTCAATCAAAGCTCTATGGGAGATTTTGCTAAAGAATTGATGAGGTACATAATCTTAGAAGGTCGGTTCTCTGCTATAAATGGTTATAATTTTCTTCTGTTGAATCACTTTCGTCATAAGAAGAAAGTTTCCTTTCCTTTTTATCTCTTGGCTTATTTGGAGAGTGGTCTTAAGGACCATAAAAGAAGTCCTAAGAATTATGCGCTACATGTTGATTTAATTCTTCTGATAACGGATTACATGCTAAGGCTTTTGTGGTTCCTAAGTAGCCTAAAAAAGGCTCCTAAAGGTAAGCAAAAGAAATTGACCTTGGAATATGAGATTGTGTGGGAGGAGGAACCGATGCATCATAAAAGGGAAAAAGAAAATAGAGGTTTTGGAGGAGTCTAAGTTGGAAGAGGATGTGGACTATTTTCCTGACTCTTAGGCCTCTATGGGAGTGTATTCACAACCCCCTACTCTAGGTAAGAGTGGAAAAGGTAATCATGTTCTTGACCCAAGGGATTATGAGACTTGCAATGAGGAAGGGGTCGGTGTTAAACCTATTAGAACTGGGCATGTTGCTCCCTCTACCATTTTGAAAGAAATGATTGATGCTGAGGAGGATTTGACTCATACGCCCCCTATTTTGGGATCTAAGAGAAAGACGGGTTTGAAGGAAGGTAGCAGTAAGAAGATGGCTAAGAGGTTGGGTAGCCCTGTGCTGGAGTAACTTGCTACTTCTTCTTTGAAGATTGGTGGTGGGTAGGATGCTATGGAAACCCATGATGAGGGATTTGAAAAGTAGAATAGGAGGATGGTGGTTGAAGACATTGTGAGTTGTCTTCATAAAATTCAAAAGACGGTGGCTGGTGCTAAAGGTATGGAGGTTTGTGTGAACTAAGAAATGAATAGTACCTTCCAAGAGGGTGAAGTTGAGGCTATGGATGTGTTTAATATTAATTAGGAGGATTTTCCTAATGTTTTGGGTTTGGCTAAGGAGGGCACTATTTCCCTGTTTAGATTATTCAAATGGTTTTTTTATGAGCTTAATATGACTAATGTGAGGGTTTAGGGGGTTGTGAGAAAAGCTGGGGAATCTTCACAATCTTGTATACAGACTCAAGTTGACTAGTTGTATGATGCCCTAAAGATTGTTACTAAGGAGATGCTTAAGCTGAAGTAGATTTTTGAATAAAGAATTGTGAATTTGGAAGTGCAGATGGATTGGGTTAACATGAAGTTGGATAATGTTGTTGAAGTTACTAGAAATTTTATGATGAATGAGGCTAAGGGCCTTACTATTCTCAATGAGAAGGCTCAAAAATGGATGGAGGGAGCTCCTGGTGATAAAGATGCTGCTACTGAAAGGTAGGTGGTGGAGGAAGCTTCGGTTGATAAGGCTGCTAGTTCATTGGATGTTTTTGCTAAAGAGGTAAATGTTTTGGGGCCTGGTGCTAGAACTCGCAACAAGAATAAGATGCAAGCTAGGGTCCCTGTTAAATATATTTCTGAAGTTATGGATGCACATCAGAATATAATCAAAAGCGACATGGAAGTTGCTAATATTTTGAAGAATATGCAATTTTTTGTTTTTGTTCATCCTTTTTGGCAACTATCTTGTTGATGTTTTGTTGCATGTTGGTTGTCAGTTGGTCTATTTAGTTATCTTTTGATACAACTTTCCTTTTTTGTAAAGGGTTTCAGGGTCCCTTCAAAACTTTATTTACCTCTAATAAAAAACAACTGAAAATAGAAGTATATGTGAACAAAGAATAAATGTAATAAGACAATTAAATATAAAAGGAAAAAAAAAAAACCACCAAAAAAGATAAACAATCAGAAATAAAAATAAATTAAAGGAAAGAAAAAATATTAATTAGGATTACAAAGGAGAAGATACAAATAATTAGGAATGAAAAGAAGATTAAATGGATATTAGATTTACCAAGATCAATAAGCTAAAACTAATCACAAAATGAAGTAAATAACATTAGGAATGATTAAAAATTTATAGGTTTAGGATGCACTTTTCAAGAATGACAAGTGTCCTAGTAAACCCAAGTTATCAAAAGACCAACTTAACTTAGAGGTGTAGTGGTGTCAAAGTAACTCACTTGATGAGGAGATGTGGTATCTAACTCCCATCAATCAAGGAGTGATGACACACACTTGCCTAATATTATTAATTAACTTAAGTAAATAATAATATTTACCTAAGTAAGCTTAACTAAGGTGTAATATTAATAATTTACACCAATAACCCCCGTTAAGCACAACTTAGGGAGAAATGTGAAAATGGAGATATGAATCCCCTCCATAATGAAAGAGATCCCATGCCAATGATGAATGCCTATAAACAACATTTCTCCCCTTAGGAAGAAATAGATCCATTGGTGATTGGAAAAGCCAATCCAAAGAGATGGTTGATTTTGGAATCCAAATCCAAATTATGTGTGCCTCTAAAAACTGCTCATGTATGCACATGTCAGAAAGCGATGATGTCAATCCAAGATCCTATGATGATTTATAGAGAACAAGCTCTCCAAATTCACAATTGGTGGGTCAGCAATGATGATGTGGTTGTCAACAAAGAGGAAAGGAGAAAATCTAGGTGGAAAAACTCCTAACAATTTATTCAAACTAAAGAAGAAAGCTGCAACTGCTGAAGAACTACAAAGATTCCCTCCATTAGGGATGATGCCATGGTTTATCCAATGCTCAATATTGTCCCACTATAAAGAAACTCTAGAAGCACATGAGGATGAAAATATGGAATCTCATGTAGTCAAAAACTTAGAGCAAAAAAAAACTTATGGCTGTCAATTGGAGGAATAGTGCAGAGCTTGACAGTTAATTAGCAACTTTTAATTTTCTAAGTTTGTTTGTTTAGAAGAAAAAAGAAAGAAACCTATACTAGATGCTTTAAGTAACATGCATGCATCTAGAAACAAAGGTTTACATCTGCCTCCATTTTGGTGAAAACTTGATTGCAATCACTGAAATCTACTTGCAAAAATACAAATGGTGCCCTCAAAAAGATAAATCATATGCCTAGAGGTTTGAATCATGACCTCTGTTAGATAATACATGCCTGCCAAGGGAATTCGTAATCTCCACAAGAAATTTGTGGCTTTACTAGAGGAAATCACCCTAGTTGTTGACAAAATCATGGCTCTTGAGAAGAAAATTGCATCTCCAATTGCACCTTACACGACCTAAGTAGAGGTATTGTGGAGATTAGATTTGTGTAGCCTACAGATTACACGACCTAAGTAGAGGTATTGTGGAGATTAGATTTGTGTAGCCTACAGATTACACGACCTAAGTAGAGGTATTGTGGAGATTAGATTTGTGTAGCCTACAGATTAAGGGGTGCGCCTCCAAATGGTTGTCATAGCCTCTGCATATGAGTCGCTTCTATAAATGTGTCTCCTCCTCAAATCATGGCCTCCTCACTACAGATTGTGGGCTATACCACACAGAACGTGCCTCTTTGAATATACAAACACACTCTTTAATAGAAGATTCGACCTCTACATGCAAAACTTGAGACACAAAAGTCATATCAGGTGGCTCTCAAATGTTGAATCAACACCTCCAAACTTCAAAAAATGCAAGCATCTCCCATGTGAAAATATTTTTCCCCTCTCTACTTGTATCGCACCTCTACCAGCGCCTCTCTCCACCTTCAATCACTACAAATGCAATTATATGGCATAGTGTGGGTAGTAAGCATTTCGTGCTCCAAATTTCACACCAAATGAGAGTGGAACCTTCAATTCCCCCAAAAATTTGTCGTCTGACTGTTCTTCATGGCAGAATGAATGCAAAGATGGGTTGAGAGGATGCTTCGGCCAAACTGTGAAATGCTACCTACATTGGTGTCTATGCCTCCACCGATGCCTTCAAAGCCTCCAATATCACATTACTGAAAGAAACCTCTCTTCTGTGAAGTAGCCCTCTTCCTTGACTAAAAAAATGTGTTGCAAAAAGAGACCAAAAATTACTTCAAATCGAATCAAAAAAATCTCATAGTGGCTCTGATACCATATTAGATTTACCAAGATCAATAAGCTGAAACTAATCACAAAATGAAGTAAATAACATTAGGAATGATTACAAAGTTATAGGTTTAGGATGCACTTGTCAAGAATGACAAGTGTCCTAGTAAACTTGAGTTATCAAAAGACCAACTCAACTTAGAGGTGTAGTGGTGTCAAACTAACTCACTTGATGAGGGAGATGTGGTACCTAACTCCCATCAATCAAGGAGAAATGACACACACTTGTTTAATATTCCTAATTAACTCAAGTAAATAATACTATTTACCTAAGTAAGCTTAAGGGTATGTACAGGATCATGATGGGCCAAAAAGTGGCAATATGATGGGTATGTGTAGGGTATGTGGCTGATGACTCTTTTTGAACCCAAAATTGATGAAACGAAAAGGGTTTTTAAAGGAGATTCTCAGCTTTCTAACAATATAAATTATGATTTACTTTGAATTTAATAAATTATTATTATTCATTTTCTATTTCAATTATGACTAAATTCTTGATTGATAGGTTGATTGAAAAACATCTATAGCTTTCAAATGGTATCACATTTTTTGAATCCAAAACATGCATCACATTTTATGCTTTGCATACTATATGATTAAAAAAAATGTTGAATTTCATGAAGTTTTGACCAAGTTAAGGTGGTCAGACATACAAATTTTTATATTTTTTAAAAGTTGTAATAAAAAATTCATAATTAATTATTTACTTGGAAAAAAATTACAAAAAAATATGCATCACATCGGGGACATGAGTCTCTACTTATATCTAAAATATTATAAAAATTATTATCATTTTAGTGCTTAGGGTGGTCAAACAGACACCTACTTTTTTATTTTTTCCTAAAATTTAAGTGTTAATGATTGAAATTTCAAATTTTCATCAAATAGATTTTTTATTTTTTAAATCTAGTACTTTAGAAACTACATTCAATTTGCTAAAAAAAAATTTCTTACATATTTTTAAAATAATATAGATAACTTATTCAATTTTTTACGTCAAGTTTCCTAACTTTGATTTTTCTAATTTTTTCATCACTTAAGGGTCTATTTTTTCCATGATGATCCTGCACATACCCTTAACTAATGTGTAATATTAATAATTTACACCAATAATGGGTTTGAAATAAATGGGGTGGGTATCTATAAGTTTCTTACAATTTAAAAAGAAAAGAAGGTTAAAGGAAAGCAATTAAAAAAGGGAATTACAAATGCAATAAGATAATTGATCTAGTTGGATCCAGAGAACTTGAAAAATTTACAGTCTTAGAAATCATCCAAATCAACATCATTGGAAATAGGTCATTTACACAATCGTGACGCAACTTGAGCGGACTCAAAAGGAGGTCGTATGCAAGAGTTACGCTTGGTCAAATATTGGTCAAACAAGTGATCCAGGGGGCCAGAAAAAGGAAAAAAAATCATCTCAAAATTTGTCAAAATTGGCATCAAAACAAAATTTTTGTTGAGACCTTTTTGATGACATTTGTTTCATCAAAAAAGAAGCTCATACATGCAAGATATGATTGGTCAAATTTCATACGTAAAAGGGTTGACTTGATGACATCAGCAAGTCTAGTTAGCTTCCATACAAGTGATGAGGGCCAATTGATGAGTGACACATGGTAGTCGTATACTAATCAATGAGTGAGACGTGGTAGGCCGTACAACCGTACAAATGATGTGGCAGCTTGGTTGGTAGGTACAGTTAGTAGTTAGTAGTCAGTCGTACAGTTGACATGGAAGGTGATGTGTACCTACTCCAGTGAATCATATGATGACATGTTGAAGCTCCTACGAGTGTCACATGTCACCCTCCCCACAGATTGGTCGGGTTTGTTCACACCGGTTACCAAAATTGGTTAGGGGGTTCGACCCCCTAACCTCTGCATTCCAAGTCTAGCCTCGCATTGTTGTGCCTACGTAACTGCCTTTACATATGTATACTCACGAATTTTTTTTGTTATGAAGAACTTTAAAATCCATTTCAAAATTGGTTGGCTTGGAGGGTCGAACCCCTAATCAACCACCAAATAAAATTATTGCTCATCATTCCACTTCTATATGGTTTGAATACTATAATGAGCAGTGTGTTATTTAAACACTATCTAAAGCCCGAAATCTTTAAAATAGCCCTATATGGTTGAAAACAACCATTCAAAATGAATAATTCCAAACATAATGGTACAAAAGAGGCTAAATACAAACCAAGGAAGGGTTATTTTGTTAGGAGGTTATTTTATTTATTATGGTGGTTTTTAGCCCCATTATGAAAAATTATGTATAAAAGTAGGGGTGAGAGTGTAATAGGGGAATATAGAGTCTTTATGTTTTGTGGAGAGATAATTCTAGTGGGTAAATTCGTTGGAGGAGAATTTACAAGGTGTTTTTGTACACCAAAAATTGTAAAATTGAGTGAGAGATTTTGAGGAGTTTCGGATCTTGGAAGCTTGATATTGTAAGAAGGCTTTTGCTTGGCGATATCAATAAAGCAGTCCTAAATTGAGAAGTGGACCCGAAGATGTAGCTCAAATTGAGAAAACTCCATTATCAAGTGTGATCTCTCTATTCTTCTCTTTTGTTTACCATTCTCTTCAATATTTTAATTCATTGAGTTTTTCTAATTACAAAATTTTAGTAATTAGTTAATGTCTCTTGAATTTGGATAAAGTATAAGTGAACTCTATTTGTTGTAATTTCAACAGTTAAGATTCATAACCACACAATTCTGTTGGATCAGGATAAAAACTATAGTTGAAAGTAAAGTGTAAATTATTTGTAGCTCTTTAATTATAGATCAAGTTTGGTATAAGAGTAGTTTAACAGGAAAATTGTAAGTTGTGAATGTTAACCAAGTTGAAACTGAAGCAAGGAGAAGGTGCACTTACTGAGTTCAATCCTGAGATCAGAAAATGAAGGACTTTTCCACGATTAGAAGGGTATGTGCAGGATCATGGTGCGCCAAAAAGTGGCAATATTTGTAGGGTATGTGGCTGACGACTTTTTTTTCACCCAAAATTAATGAAACGAAAAGGGTTTTTAGAGGAGATTCTCAGCTTTCCAAAAATATAAATTATGATTTAATTTGAATTTAATAAATAATTATTATTCATTTTCTTATTAGAATTACTTACTCAAAGTCCCGACGATAGGCTAATTGAAAACATCTATAGCTTTCAAAGGGTATAACATTTTTTGAATTTGAAACATGCATCACATTCTATGCTTTACATACTATAATATTAAAAAATAAAATTGAATTTCATGAAGTTTTGACCCAGTTAAGGTGGTCAGACCTATGAGTTTTTATATTTTTTAAAAGTTGTAATAAAAATTCATAATTAATTATTTACTTGGAAAAAATTACAAAAAAAAATATGCATCACATCTAGACATGAGTCCCTCTACTTTATATATAAAATATTACAAAAAAATATTATCATTTTATTTATGGTTAGGGTGGTCGACAGACACCTACTTTATTTTTTTCCCCGAAATTTAAGTACTACTCCATTGAAATTTCAAATCTCCACCAAATAGATTTTATTTATTTTAAATAAACCTAGTATTTTAGAAACTACATTCAATTTTCTACAAATTTTATTCTACATATTTTGAAATAATATAGATAACTTATTCAAATATTTTACTGGGTTGCCTAACACTCATTTTTTTTCTGAATTTTTTGCCACTTAAGGGCCTATTTTTTGCACGATGATCCTGCACATACCCAGAAATGGCAGTTGAACAAAGTCCTACAGAGCTTGATGAGAAATATTTCCATAAAGGATTTCTCGAAATGAAGGCTATGGTGGAAGTTCTTTTCCAAGAGAGGAAAGAATGAAAGAAGAGAAAGGAAGGAAAGGCTAGAAAGAAGGAGGAAGTTGAATCCTCATTGAAAGAAGACAAAGGTAAAGGAGTAGGAGGTGGTAGTGACCCTCCTGAACCTCCATCCCCATCCTCTTCATCTTCTTCATCCTCTTCTTCTTCATCTAACTCTTCTAAAAAGAAACAACATGTGCAAAAACCTTTGTTAAAACTGGATGCTAAATTTGAGTTGCCTATGTATAACGGTGAATTGGATGCAAAAAAACTAGATAACTAGCTTAAGTAGATCGAAGTGTATTGCAGGGTTCAACAGATCTTGGATGATTCTTCCAAAATCTAGCTAGCTACTCTTAGAATGGGAGGCACTACATTTCTTTGGTGGGAGAGTAAGATTCAAGATGATATTGCTACGCATGGTAAAATCATTTCATCTTGGTATGAATTTACTTCTGCTTTAAAGAAACAGTTTTATCCTTTGGGTTATATGCAACAAATTGTTATGGACTGGAAAAATTTGAGACAGGGTAAGGGACAAATGGTGCAAGAGTATACATAGGTGTTTAGAAAGAAAGCACTTACTCTTGGCATTCCTCTTTATACACAAGAAACTTTATTAAAGTATATAGGTCATTTGCATTCACATTTGAAAGATACAA
>VDFB02392203.1:0-181104 GCA_007258455.2 Sequoia sempervirens | reverse complement strand
GTTATCTTTGTAATTATTTCATCTGCACTTTGAAGCCAACCCTGAAAATGGGTACTCGAAATTTAAAAGGGAAACTACATTTTCTCTATTTTAATGCTAAACTGAAAATGGGTCTTTGGGATTATTAAATAGAATTGCATTTTCCCCCCTCTGAAGCTTGAAACAACATCAAAATCTGCATATCTTGTAGTCATACTGCTTTTGAATGTAAAACCCAAAATGGGTATTGTAGATTAATACATTTTTTGTACCTTGTATGAAAACCCACATGTGGATACCATGGATAATTGAGCATAGTTTATTTCATAGTCCTGAAGCAAATATTTGTATATCTTGAAGAAAATGTCTCTACTCTAATTTCAATTTAGAACTTGACCATCAGTTCATTGCATTTATTCCTGTTATTTTGGCACAAACCCTCAAATGGGTATACCATATTCCAAAGAACAATGTATGCACTTTCTACTAGGGTTTGATTCACAATAGCTTCATATGCATTTATTTTTCCAGGAAAGACATTTACACAGATAGCTGTAACAGGAAACTCCATATTGGAATTTGATGTTTGCTTTTAGATCTTCCTTCAGAAATGTACACTCATGGTTTAGATCAAAATCTGTGTTAATCTATATTCAGTTATGGGATCCTTTAAGCATTCAGACTCCTTTAATTCATATTTTTCATTATTTGGACATTGAACTCATGCCACCTCCACTGAGACAGAACCTATCATGGTTGAGATCTAAAATAAAAAATTGATCCAAAGTGAAATCCTATTTTTTTGTTTTAGCACTTATGCAGGGTGGTTGCGCCCACAAAAGGATATGAAATTCACGACAAAACCTATCCTGGGAATTGGACATTCCAACAGGTGACTAATATCTCTCCATGGACATTCATTTACTTGTCAAACCAAGGAACGTATACTTTGAATGGAGCAGCACAATATATGCACTAAGAACTAGTTTCAGTCACAACTTAACATAAATAAATACTTGGAAAGAATTCTACCTACGCTACAAGAAGGTAATGCAAAGTTCTCTTAACTCAACCATAATTTAACCAAAGCAGAAATCATAATAGCTACAACTGAGAGACAAACTATAAACTGGCCTTATGCTACAGGAACAATATAAGACTGAGTTTGCACAAAAACTTCAAAGATGAAATCTAATTGATGAACAACAGAAAAAGGAACAACTAACTAACTACTACTGATACTTACTAAGTGGGGCCCCTTAGCAAGCATCAACTAATTACGCAAGTACTGAACTCGGAACTTCATCAATCTTTATTCATAAACTCAGAATGGTATACATTGCTCTGTATATGAAAACTAACAACAAACTTTGTCTCTTGTCATACAAATTTTGCTTTCTATTATTATACTGACTATTACATGATATCTTTCCTATCACTATGCTTCTATCTTACTTGCTACTTTTCTATCCATCTCTTCGTTGCTCACTTGCACAGGAGAAGCACTTATTTAAAATCAGAAAAACAACTACTAACTAACCCTATTAGAGAAAGACGTGGATTTGAAATGTATCCTGGAATCAAGGAACAGACTTCATAAATGAGTTTATCCGTTCAACCCGACCCAGAGAGAATATAGCACTCCACTCTTTCCAAATTGATTGACATTTAAAATCCTTCCCAACGGTTTCGGTCAAAGAGTCTTCGCTAGAGCTTCCTTGAAGTCGTGCAGGAGATGGACTTTACTGCAGAGTCGAGATCGGTTGCACTTGACTCAATCATACTTTCTTCAAC
This sequence comes from Sequoia sempervirens, assembly GCA_007258455.2. Classification (NCBI taxonomy): domain Eukaryota; kingdom Viridiplantae; phylum Streptophyta; class Pinopsida; order Cupressales; family Cupressaceae; genus Sequoia; species Sequoia sempervirens. The sequence continues at coordinate 179,331 of VDFB02392203.1, read as the reverse complement.
AACCTGCGAAACACAAGGTAATAGATGCGAAAGAAAAGGCGCATGGCACATACATAATATCCATTCATTAATGACATATTTAAATCTATTTCATCATTCAAAAACTATATGTGATATACCAGTCATTTAGGGAGTCAAACAGGGTAATAAATGTAGATAAGTCAACATGATAGGCTACAGGAACATGAAAGTGTATTGCTATAGGATATCCCAATAAAAGGTTTCAAAAGAGTTTAAACAACCATGAATAACAAAAGTAAAGGTATTAAAAGTTCATCATGATATCCAAACTATGAGCACATTTTGGGCTCATCATTTTCCCCCTACTTAACCCAATGCTGGTCCTCCAGCATTAAATTTTCTAGTGGTCTCTCTGAAATCAGTGGTTGCAGCATGACTCTGAAATGGGTTCCAAACCTGTAATAAAATCCTCTGAAAGTCTACCACCTTTCATACCTACGAGCTTCTAAATCTTCATTAAGATTTGTAGCCTGGTAAGGATAAAAGGGCCACATTAGCACAGGAGGTTTGAATGTCAATGGCAACCATAGTTCAAACCTCTTTTGAAGTCCCAACTGTATATATCTGCTTGATTGTTTAAGAGTTGCTGTGAAATTTAGGGGACTGTGAGGTTCAGACCTTCTTAATCCAACAGTTAATCTTTCGCACCTTTTCTCAATTGTGGTGTATGACAGCCTCCAAAATGAATATGGTTGTTCCTGAAATTCATCATATACCTATTTCCTGAGATCAAATATTTTCATCTTGGTTGTATTATTATGAAAGCCATATGCCAGAGTAAACCATGTTTTCAACATTGCATGGGGGTCTGAACTTTCAGGGCGCAATGGAACAGGCTCATTCCTTTCGGTTTCCTCATATGTTTCCCTTTTTGTTCTGGTTCTTTTCTATCCCGCTGTAACTTCTCTTTTCTTTTCAAAATGAACTTTTTAAACAAGCAGTCTTAATCGTGATTTTCAATAAAAAACATGCAATGAAAAAGGCATGCAATCGTATTTGGAAAGTACCAGAAAAGAATAAAGAAAGATTATCTAAGCAGTTATGGCAGTGGAAAATAGATAGGTTTAAAAAAATGGATTATCCCACCCCCTACTTAGAGTATGACGTGTGTCCTCACATGTACTAAAGAATAAGCGGAGATTGGGTAATAATGACTGATACAAACATAGTAGTAAATGAACAAAATGAAATAAATCGAATATGCGATAACAAAAGATATGGCATACCTTTCAATAAATGCTTGTACGTGTTGAGAAAGATGACAGCTGCTCAATGAATTGACAGTTGGGAATGATATCATAATTAAGGGGTGGTGCCAATGAATGAGGTGGATGGGTGACGTGGGTCGACGAGATGAATGGATGGAATGGATGGATGGGATGGATGGATGGAAGATAAAGAAGTGAGATGTGGCGATAAGTGAAAATGAAGAAAAAGGGGTTTCCTTAAAAAGGAAACCTTTATTATGAGCATGCTTTTCAATATTATGGTGAAGCTACAGGAGGAAGGCTAAAGCCTTCAGTTGTAGGAAGAGTAGCGGTAGGATCCTGAATGAACTACTGCATGAATTATTCTTTTGAGACTGGTTTATGGTACAACCAGAGGCGGTGTCTATTAACTAATAGCTTGAATCTAACAGGATCAATTGTAACAAGTTGAACTGCACCATTAGCAAATACATTCTTAATTTCATACGGGCCCAACCATCGAGTCTGCAATTTTCCTGGACTGTCCTTGTACCGTGAATCATAAAGCAGAGCCCAATCTCCTACTTTGAATTTCTTTTCCTTAATGTATTTAACATGCCACCTTATTCACTGATTCTGTATCATCTCAGTGTGTTGCAGGGCATGCTTTTGGAGTTCATCTAGAGCATTGAGCTGCATGATTATGTCCTTTTGTGCATTTGCTAAATTCATGTCTATCTCTAGTGCTATTATGAAAGTCTTATGTTCAAATTCTATTGGCATCACAGTTGTTTTACCATACACCATTTCAAAAGGTGTAAATCCTGTAGCAATCTTCCAGGTGGTATGGTAGGCCCATATAGCTTCCGGTAACCTTGTGGCCCAGTCCTTCCTATGCAAATCTACAATTTTAGTCAAAATGGCCTCTATGTCTCTATTGGTGACCTCAACCTAGACATTGGCCTGGGGGTGATAAGGAGTTGATTTCCTGTGCCATATATTATATTCCTTAACTAAAGTTGTGATAAGTGTAGAAGTAAATTGTGCTCCCTGATCTATCACTATCTCCCTAGGAACACCAAACCTAGTAAATATTTCCTCATAGAGGAATTCAACCACTTTATTATCCCTAGCATGTTTCATAGGTTTAGCCTCTACCCATTTTGTGACATAATCTGTGCATACAAGGATGTAGGACTTACCATTGGAAGGTGGATCAATTGGTCCCTACAAAATCCAGTCCCCATTTGTCGAAGGGTGTAACTACAACTTGTGGAAATAGAGGCATCTCATCAGAGCGAGTTGGTCTTCCCATCTGTTGGCATCTGTCACATCTCCTGTATATTTGGCTGCATCTCTATGCAAGGTTGGCCAATAGTAACTAGTATTTAAAATTTTCATTGCTGTCCTTTTGGCAGCAAAATGTCCACCACACGGCTCATCATGGCTTGCATGCAGTATATCATGAGTGTCCTCCTCTTGTACACATTTCCTCATAACTTGATCTGGCCCTGTATAAAACATGCAATCTGCAATCCAAGAAAAGTTAAAGCTTTTCTCTACCAATAATCTCTTTTCCTTAGGGGAGAAATGAGGAGGAGTTCTTCCTATAGCCAGATAATTTGCTATATCAACATACCATGGGTGAATAACCTTGATTGAAAATAGGTGCTCATCAGGAAAAGAGTCTTCAATAAGTGCAGTGTTATCTTGCCTTTGAATTCTAGAAAGGAAATCAACAACTACATTGGCTTTACCTGGCTTGTCCACAATTGTAATGTTAAATTCCTGCATCAGCAATAACCATCTTGCCAATCTCCTAGATATTGAGCTTTTGTTCATGAAATACTAGATTGCTGCATGATCAGTGTGGACAAATATCTGAGAACTAGTGATGTAATGCCTAAATTTATTGAGGGCATAGCTGATTGCCAACATTTTGTTTTCTGTAAAAGTGTAGTTGAATTCAACCCTTTGCAGATTTTTGCTTATGTAGTAGAGTGCATGTTCTGTTGATCCATCCTTCTGCCCTAACACTACTCCAATTGCATAATCTGATGCATCAATATGAATATGAAATGGAAGTGACCAATTAGGTCCTTTCAGAACGGGTGCCTGTGTGAGGGCGACTTTCAAGTCAAGAAATGCTTTTTCACATTCCTCTGTCTAGGAAAACTCTGCATCTTTCTTCAGCAGATTGTATAAGGGGCCTGCTATTTGGTTGAAGTCCTTGATGAATCTTTTGTAGTATCTAGCATAGCCTAGAAAACTCTATACGTCTTTCTGCTTAGTAGGAGAGGGTAGCTTAGAGATGACCTCAATCTTAGCAGGATCAACCTAAATTCCTGCAGCAGAAATATAGTGACCAAGGACTATTCCCTCCTGCATCATCATGAAGCACTTTTGACTATTTAGCGATAGGTTGTGATTTTCACATCTCTATAGTACTTTCTCCAAGTTGGCTTGAGCTTCCTCAAATGTTGTACCATAAATAGTAAAGTCATCCATATATATTTCCATGCAATCATATGAGATGTCTGAGAAGATACTTATGACTGCCCTCTGAAAAGTTGCAGGAGCATTACAGAGACCAAAAGGAAAAATTGAATAGGAAAATGTTCCCCAAGGGCATGTAAAAGTAGTATTTTCCTGATCCTTAGGAGCAATCTTGATTTGATTGTACCCACTGAAGCCATCCAAAAATGAGAAGTACTTTTTCCTTGCTAAATTATCCAGAACTTGATCAATGAAAGGAAGAGGAAAGTAATATTTCTTTGTTGCCAAGTTGAGCTCTCTGTAATCTACACATACCCTCCATTTTCCTCCTTTTTTAGGAACAATGACCAATGGGGAAACCCACTGACTATCAGAGATTGGGTAGATAAAGTAGTTGTTAACATATTCTGCAATTCTTCTTTAACAATTTCTCTCAAGGCTAGATTAATTCTTCTTTGGGGTTGTCTGATAGGTTTGAAGTCACTGTTAATATATATGCAATGTGTATAGAGTTTTAGGTCTAAACCTTTCATATCTCCATAGTCCCATGCAAAAGCTGACTTATGACTGGTAAGCATTTTGATCATAGATTCTTGTTGCTCACTGGTGAGGTTTTTACTAATGCACAAGGTTTTTTCTACAGCTACCTCAACTTGGGAGGTTAAGTCTATCATAGATACTTTAGACAGAAATGGCATGTCTACCTCATGGGGTAGTAAGGTGTGTAAGCAATCAGTTGCTGCAGGATAATGAGCTGATGTAGACAGAGGAAGAATAGTCTACAAGGAACATGGATTTTTTTCACAATGAAAATATTCAGTACCATAGTTATTCAACAGGATATTGGACAGTATATCTTCTTCTTCTTCTTGTGCAATGAAAGGCTCTCTGGTAATCATCATTAAATTGGCCACAGAGTTCACTTCTTCCTCTTCTCCCAAATCTGGCCAAACAACATCTCCAGACTCAAGTTGGGGCAGTGCTGGAGAATAGAGGGTAAGCTTCTTTGTGCTATATCCATCAGATATTGTCATGTCACCCGACCTACAACCAATGCAAGCATCAGTAGTAGCCAACCAAGGCCTTCCTAGTATGACAGGGTATCCCCCCAATGATGCCTTTGGAGATAAGACCATAAAATTAGTAGAGTACTCCCAGGAATCCAAGGTGACTACCAAGTCTTCAACTACCCCATCATGTTTGACAGTTGAGCTATCAGCAAGTTGTAATATTGTAGGTGTAGTCCTTATTTCTGAAATATTAAGTTTTACAACCAGGTCCTTTGTCATGACATTGATAGCTGCACCAAGATCTACTAAAGCATTCTTAATTTGCAACCCATTAACATTTACATCCACAATAGGACTTTTGGATCTAAATATTTTGGGATGCTAAGCTTCCCAAGCATTAAGTCAGAGAGTTGGCCTATTACATGGATAGTTTGAGGGTCTTTCTTTTTCCTCCCCAGTTTCTTCAAACATGCCTCCTTGATGGCCTTGCCATAGATAGGTACTTCTTTGATTACTTGGAACAAGAGAATTTTCACACATATATGCTTTAGCTGGTCAAGGATGTCAAAGGTAGGTTCCTCTTGTTTTTTCACATTTTCACCTTCCAACCTTTGTGGGAAAGGAGGGGACACTTTATCAAATGGCTTAAGTAATGATGGAATCTGAACTGGCTGATTTGGTTGGGCTTGGTCATTGATATCTTCTTCTTGGTCAGTCTCCTCAGATGGTAATTTTGAGATTATGGGAGGAGATGGTGTGGGAAACACAGTTCCTGAATGTAAATTAATATTATTCAGGTTAAGAGCACAGGTAGGCTGATGATTAGGATCAACAAAACAGACTTGTTGCTGCTGCGGTTGCTGGTTATTTGGATTAGGTGCTGCCTGAGCAGGTAGTTGGGTTGATTTTGGACTCTGACCTTGATTAGCTGCAGGAGGTGGCATAATGGATTGCTGCTGGGGTTGTTGCAGGAAACCAACGAGTGGATTTGACCATTGCTAGCCTCCTCTCCATTGATTAGGCTGCTACCAATTCCCTTGTGGAGGTTGCCACTGATTCTGCTGTGGTGATTGCCAATTCCCTTGTGAGGATTGCCAATGGTTTTGCTGGGCATTTGGCCAAGGGTTATTCCACTGAGGTTGGGAGTATGGACCATAGTTTGGAGGGTACTGATTTTTCCATTGACTATTATATGAACCAAAATTTTGCAAAGGGTCCGGAGGCATACCTTGTCTTAGGGCCCATGGCCTCCTTTGTGCAACAAAGAAGACTTGGTCATCATTGCCTTCTATCATCTTAAAATCGGTAGGCAACTGTTTAGCCTCCATGTTGGCCACCATCTTGCATCTGTAGTCACGTTTCTTCTATCTACAATGCGGACAAAACTCGGCCAGCATTGCTTCAGCTTCCTCATGTTTCTTCTGAGCTTGCATAGTGTCCAACTGTGTAGCCATGTTGTTTATGATATCCTGTTTGAAATCTGACAACAAATTTGTGATCTCCATCTGGGAAACTCCATTAGTAGAGGACTTTCCCACTGTGGCTTGATGACCTCTACCCTTCTTCACATTTTCTCAGGAGTAATTAAGACATATTTTCTTGATATCATCCTAAGGCAGTTAGGTTATATCACCTCCTCCCATCAGGTCCAGGGCGTCTATATAGGTATCACTGATTCCCATTAGAAAAAGTAGTTTCTAAGATTCTTCGTTGAGAGTATGGTTTGAATTCTTTTTCAGGGAAAACAAGAATCTTGAGATGTAGTCTTCCAAACTTTCTTCCTCCTTTTGTTGAATTCTGAATATATCGTCTCCCTTACTGCCACTTTTACAATATTCCTTATATTTCTCAAGGAATTTTGTTTGCATGGCTGCCCAACTATCAACAACACCTTTTCCCAAACTCATGAACCACCTAAGGGCTCCTTCCTTTTAGGTGGAAGGAAACAACTTCAGCTTGTGAGCATCTAAAGTGTAATCATAGCTGCGACAGAGGATATCAAACTCAAAGAGGAAAGTTTCAGGGTCCTCTGTAACTAGGCCATAGAACTTGGGAAGTAATGAAGAAGGAATATTTTTAAGGTTATCAATATCTTGTTGGGAAACAATGGGAAACTCAAAAGTAGGAGGTGGATTAGGTGGATTATTTTCCATATTTGCTTGATGGAATATCAGAGCAAATGGATTTTCCTCAGGTTCTTCGTCAGCTGGGTCAAATGGCAGTTCAACAAACAAGGTTTTAGGAAGAAACCTTCCCAGCACGTCTCTTCTTCTATACATGCAATAGAATGAATGGTGATTTGAAGGATTTTGAAAACTCTTGATTAACAAACTAAACTAATGCTAAAAATGACTTCTGACAGGTTCTTAGCTTGACACCATCCCCGGCAACGGCACCAAAAATGTTCGCGCCCACAAAAGGATATGAAAATAATGACAAAACCTATCCTAGGAATTGGACATTCCAGCAGGCGACTAATACCTCTTCATGGACGTTCATGTACTTGTCAAACTAGGCAACGTATACTTTGAATGGAGCAGCACAATATATGCACTAAGAACTAGTTTCAGTCACAACTTAACGGAAATAAATACTTGGAAAGAATTCTACCTATGCTACAGAAAGGTAATGCAAAGTTCTCTTAACTCAACCATAATTTAACCAAACTAGAAATCATAACAACTACGACTGAGAAACAAACTATGAACTGGCCTTATGTTGCAGGAACAAACACAGGGATGGATTCCCGATGATGCAGGAACAATATAAGACTGAGTTTGCACAGAAACTTCAAAGATGAAATCTAACTGATGATCAACAGAAAAGGAACAACTAACTAACTAACTACAGATACTTACTAAGTGGGCCCCCTTAGCAAGCATCAACTAATTACGTAAGTTTTGAACTCAGAACTTCATCAATCTTTATTCATAAACTCAGAATGGTATATATTGTTCTGTTCATATGAAGACTAACAACAAACTTTGTCTTTTGTCATATAGATTATGCTTCTTATTATCATACTAACTCTTACACATTGATATCCTTTCTATCTTACTATGCTTCTATGCTTACTCTACTTGCTCACTCGCGCAGGAGGAGGACTTATTTAAATCAGGAAAAAAACTAACTAACTAACCCTAACAGAGAAAGATGTGGATATAAAATGTATCCTGAAATAAAGGAATAGACTTCATAAATGAGTTTATCCATTCAACCCGATCCAGAGAGAATCTAGCACTCCACCCTTTCCAGATTAACTGATATTTAAAATCCTTCCCAATAGTTTCGGTCAAAGAGTCTTCGCCAGAGCTCCCTCGAAGTCATGTAGGAAATAGACTTTACTGCAAGGTCGAGATCGGTTGCGCTTGACTCAATCATACTTTCTTCAACAACCTGTGAAACACAAGGTAACATATGCGAAAGAAAAGGAGCATGGCACATACACAATATACATTCATTAATCACATATTTAAATCTATTTCATCATTCAAAAACTATATGCGATATACCAGTCATTTAGGGAGTCAAACGAGGTAATAAATATAGATAAGTCAACATGATAGGCTACAGGAACATAAAAGTGTATTGCTACAGGATATCCCAATAAAAGGTTTCAAAAGAGTTTAAACAACCATGAATAACAAAAGTAAAGGTTTTAAAAGTACATCATGATAGCCAAATCATGAGCATATTTTGGGCTCATCAAATCAAAAGGCCTTTTTCATGACTTTAGGGTGAGATAAAGCAATCACCTCCACACTTCGATTTGGGTTTAAAATTGAACAAGATCTTGTGTGAGTGTGAGTGGGGGAATTTTCACGTATATTCTCTCTCTTTGTTGCCATCAAAGATTGATTAAGTTACATATTTTGTCTTTACTCTCTTTTGTTTATCCTAGAGGGCTTGCCTTGGGGAAAAAGTACTCACCCAAGGGAACGACTCAACCGGTAACACTTTAAAGCCAAGAGTATTTCCAACCGGTATATAAATGTGGGTATTGGAGTAAACTCCAATATCACACGGTTGATTCTGACAAGATGGATATGAAAGGGGACTCTTGTCGTATGGGTCAATCTCCACGAATGGAAAGTCCTTACTAGAACCCATGTGCTAGAATTGGCCAAAATCCTTTAATCTATTTGTTGGTACAAGAACAGTCATTCTCAAGCCACCCCACATTTTTACAGTCTTTTAGTAGAAATGGAAAACATGCCATGGGAGTTTCATGGGTGTTGTTGCTTGGCTGCCTCGTATAAGTGAGTGTCGTGGAGGGGTGCTAGTGGGGTCAAGCATCTAACCATTCACTAAAGATAAGCATAGCTAGACTTGTCCAAGTGGGAATCCAATAAATATTGTCTTACACATCCATAGGGTTGTACTTATTCTTGGGTTACAAAATGTATTGCTTGATCGAAAACATCTTGAAAACAAACATTTAACATCTTCATCCAAATTTCAAACCCTTTGGGAGACAAATACAATTGACTCAATCCATATGTTATTGCTTTCCCTTGGGATTTACATCCTTAGAGGTTTCTAAACATTGGATTACATCTCGATTTTTCTACTAAAGTAAACAATAGGAAAACCTTTGCCTTGAGTTCATCGAATTTCCACATAACATATCTTGTGGGGTTTGAAGAAATTTAGACATTGGACATCTTTGTTTGAAAAATTAATCGAAGAAAGTGTTTTTGGTAAAAATAAGCAATTAAGTAAAGCTAAGCAAAATGAACTTTCATGTGTGTTTAAGCCTCACGATTCTTGAAAAATTCCAAAGCAAAAGTCATTATTTCAAAATCTGAAAAAGTATGTTCAAATGGAATCATTTCTTGGTTACAAAGGTCTATAGAAGCATTGTATGTTCTTCAATACCTAGGTCTAGGAAAACAAAGTGTCTTTTTTAGGTTCATCTTAGGATCAAAGAAAATCAAAATCTTTTTCATCCATCGTTGAAATGTCAAAACAAAAATCATCTCATAATCACCTTTTGGAAAATATTGAAATCATCCTTAATACTAAATTTTTTGGCAAAATAAAAAATCATCAAAATCATTGAGACTAAATCCTTGAAAAATTTATCAAAAACACCTTTGGCTAGGTATGTGTAGGTGCATCCTTTTGCATATTCTTAGTCAAAGTTATCACAATCATCTTGTTTAGCTCACTATATGTAGATGAATCCTTCTTCATATGCTTAGTGAAACTATCATCTCGTGTGAATAGGTGTGGGTAGATACATCCTTCTCCCCACACATATTCAATTTATCATCCTTTGATCAAATATATCCCTTAGATAAATCATCCAACATCTTAGGGTCTTTTTGTTCAAAATCAAAAGCAATCAAAATCAAAATAAAGGACAAATCCCAAATCCAAAATCAAATCAAAATCAAAAATCCGAAACATATCCAAAAGTCCTAAAAGCCTAGTATCTCTTTCAAGATTTATCAAAAGATCATAACATCCACATCATCCATCCCTTACATCATCGTATAATCTTTCGATCCTCAAGATATCCTAAAATTTTCTAATTTGGGCATAAAGTAAAGATCAATCCAAAGAATCAAGAGATTCATCTCCCATTCTTAAAAAATTGATCTTTGTTTTATGGTTCAAACTAGATCTCAATACAAGAAGAGCATGGAAGCCAACAAAGAAACACCCGCTTCAAGTGATTTAAGTCAAAACACTCCTGAAATGAATCTCGTTGGGTCCAGAAATCTCACGGTTAACCTTCTAACATCATCACAAAACCCACAAGAAGAAGCCCAAGGAGAGGACCTCCCCTTTGGGATGTCTCATGACGAAATAACTGAAATGCTTCAAAATACGGAAAACCATAAGATCGTCAATATCATGATGAGGCTTAACCCTTCATTATACATGCTTGAACTAGCAAAGCAAGGGGCCAAATTGCCTTCAGATTTTTACATGAGCACCATAGTGGAGACATCTTTTCCTCCAATCTCATCCACCATTCCCATCTCATCCACACCCCCATCCCAAAATATCACTCATTGAAACATTCTGCAAATCATGACATCTCTTGCTCCAATCCAACCTAATGTTAATAAGGAAAATGCATTTCTTAATGCTATTCAAACACACCCCCTTGTTAATAATCAAAGCTTGGATGCAAATACCATCTTGGAACAAAACATACCTAAAAACCCATTACATAAGAATGTTCCTCTCACTTTCCATCATGATCCATCATCATCATTTTTTCACGCTACACCTCAAACTTCTCTCCTCACAAATTTGTAAAAGGAGGGAGATATGTTCGGACTAGGAGGCATATTCGACACCACAACATTTTCGCAAGGACTCACGCCCCTCACATTTCCACCTCTACCACCATTGCCATTATCATCCACACCACTCCTTGTCTTAGGGCTTCCCCCCCTACCAACTATCAACTAAACAAACATCCCAAGCATCAATCAAAGCATTATGCCAAACGCTCAAAACTTGTCAATATCGCAATAACATACGACAAATGTACAAACAATTGAAACATCATCAAACACACCCCTAACATCGCAAAGCATGGTCTCTCAAGGACCAATCACATCAATAGCACCACTTATCACTCAAACCACCACATCAAAAACACCATCCACCAATCAAATCATCAATAGAACATCATCACTCACCACTACCACAAATGCCATTCTGAATCCACCACCACCCCCACCACCACCAACTTCCACCACATCAAGCCAATACAACATGACATTGCAAGCTGCTTTTCAAAGGGGATACCAACAAGTGCAGAAACAAAAGGTCATACAACTAGCTGCTCAACAAGCTGCTCAAGTTGTGCAAGCTACCCAAGCTGCACAAGCCACATTACAAGTGCAAAAATCCGCATTACAAGCGCAACAAGCCACACAAGCCCAAGCTTTATTGTAACAAATACAATAACACGCTGCCCAAGCTACTCAAACATTGCAAGCACAAAAAATTGCTCAAGCACAAGCTCTATTACAACAACAAGTGGCACAAGCACAAGCACAACAAGCACAACTTCTTGCACAAAGAAAAGCAGCGTAATTACAAGCATATCAACAAGCAATTAAGCAATATCAAGAGCAACAAAAAGTAGCTAAATTAGCAGCCCAACAACAAGCGTTGTTAGAATAGCAACAAGCACAACAACAAGTGTTGTTAGAATAGAAACAAGCACAACAACAAGCGTTGTTGGAACAACAGTAAGCACAAATCTTAGTGCAGCAACAACAAGATCAACAACAGGCGTTGTTCATACAAAAGCAGGTGGAAGCCTACCTAGCTCAACATAGCATACAGATACAATAAAACAACAAACCAACCAACCCACCCATCCAACCCACAATCGAAACACCTCAAAACACCTTCATCCCACCCCCTGATCCACAAAATGATGTGACGACTCAAATCAAGTTGCTCTCACAACAAGTGCTCGATCTTCAATCAGGGTGAACAACGAAGACACCAAGCAACTTGTGTCTGTATCCATTTGATAGGAGCCTAGTAATGAAACCATTCCCCAAGGAATTTGAGATCCCAAAATTTGACAAATATTGAGGGATGGGAAACCTTGAAGATCACATAAGGGAATTCCAGGTTCATTACATGGAAGTTGCATACGATGATACTTATCTAATGTGACTATTTCCTAGGAGTTTGGCAGGTCATGCCATGGAATGGTTCTCTCACTTAACTTCAGGCATTAGAACATTTTAAGAAATTATAGATGCATTCATTAAGAACTATGTATGCAACATTGCAATGGATGTTAGTCTAGAAGAACTCTCAGCTCTGAAACAAGGAAAGGGTGAATCTTTCGCTTCATTCCTACAACAATGGCGATCCAAGGCCAATCAGAGCAAGTGGACCATGCTAGAATAACAACAAGTTTGCACCATTATCACCAACCTTGACGGCCTCTTGGCATTTCATCTCAAGGTTCAGTGCATCACCACATATGATCAGTTGATCCCCAAGGCGCTTAGTATCGAAAGAGCCCTTATGACTCCACCCACTGGATCAACATCATACCCCAAACAACAAAACAACTGCCCACCATCCAATTACAACGATAAACCTCGCACATGGGCAAGGAACAAAAACATTACTAATGATGGTGTTGTCGATGCCAAGGTGGTCATTAGTTCTCCTCGCCAAAATATACCCACACCGCAAATCCAATTTCAAAACAATCATCACACAACACAACAATCCAACAATCAACAATCTCAATGACCAAAGAGGACCACCCCAATGGAACAAGAATTATCCCAAGTGAAAGTACACTAATTTGGGGGAACCATTAGAAATCATGAAAAAGCTGATAGATGAAAAACTCATTCAGGCTCCTACCTTTGAAAATTACCAAGAACCGGATGTGAAACCTCCTTGGTATAATGAGAATCAACTTTGCGAATTCCATAAAATCAAAGGCCATACCACAAATAGCTGCATGAGATTGAAAAAAATCGTTCAAGATCTCATCGACAAAAGAATCATAAACGTAGAACAGCCTATAGGAAATCAAGATCTTAAGATATATACAAATCCAATGTCGAATCATGGCAAAAAAGGGAATAACAAGGATAAAGGGAAAGGCACCCACTCAAATGTAAATCATGTGCATGAAATTGTCGTTGCCTCCCTAGATGAATACTGCACAATCATCACCATCAAAGGTGCCCACGCCGATTGTGGAGTCACCACAAGAGGCGGCAAAGTCACCATTGTAGGATCATCCCAACCAAACAAAGTCCCTACATCCAGATCATTTCCTAATGGCTACAATTTCCTAGATCAACTCAAGAGAACACCAGTGCAAATCTCCATCATGGAGTTGCTAAAAATCTCAGCTGCCCATAGGAAAATCCTTGAAGAAGTGTTGGCTTCATCCACTATCCTCGCAGATCTTGAGGCAGAGCAATTCCAAGCTATGGTCAGAAATATCATTACGCCAAATCTCCTCACATTCTCTGACCAAGACTTCCCCACTCAACCATCTCACAACCGTGCGCTTCACCTAGAAGTCATAGTAAACAAGAGAAAAGTGAAAAGGGTCTTGGTGGATGGAGGAGTGGGTTTTAAAAAATTGAGAATCCCAAAGAACTCTATTGACAAAGGAAAAGGCATCACAATAAGAGCATATGATGATCAAGAAAGAGTGTCCCAAGGCACAATCAAACTCCCTATTCAAGTAGGGCCAGCTCTCATGGAAACCACTTGTCAGGTCTTGGACCTTGACCTACCATATAACATCCTTTTGGGACATCCATGGATTCATACAATGAAGGTAGTAGCGTCTACTTTCCATCAGTGTGTGAAATTCACATGAGGGACAAGAGGTCACCATTCATGGAGATCCTGAACCTTTCTCATACTACAAAAATCTTGAAGCAAAGTACTACAAAATCCCCCAAGTACCAAAAAATGATGAGGGCCCATCCACACCATACATATATCCCACCACCCTCGCATCCACTTCTGAGACAGAGACACCCGCCATTCCCAACATCTCTGACATTAAGCTCATCATCCATGATGACGATTGTGGAAGATACAAGCTCCCTAACAATTCTTTTTTGGTAGGAAAGTTACCACAATCTCCTAGATCACGGGGTCGTCCACAAGAAAATCAAGCTTCCACATCACAAACATCTCCTGAAGACTATCCCGAATTCACAAGCTAGGGAGACCTTGGCCAAGAGGTTATTGAGGAAGATCCATCACATATGATATATCAAGATGAAAGACCAACAACTAATTTACCAATGGATGAAAGAAGTAAGGGTCTATAAATGATGCTCGCAATGGGCTACGACATAAATCAAAGACTGGGACAAAATGACAATGGGCTCATAATACCTATCATGCCTTAGACGCGACCAATAACAAATCTTGGCCTTGGATGTACCCCTTTGAGTATAACCATACATGGCCGAAGTCCTCTGGTTAGAGTGGTTAATAAACTTCATCAGCCAATGATAGTAGAACTATGATTACCAGTATCCATAGGTCGTGTTCTAGATAACTATACCTTTGATATAACCGATGTCTGTAGTAGTAGCGATGATAAGGACCCCATATCCAATCTACCTAGGCTTTTTGAGGATACCACTCTTTGCATGATTAGTACCCTATCCTTTGAGCTAGACCATCAAAATCATGAGATCCGCTTAGTATACCACCAATTGATCGACTATGACCAATGAGGACCACCGGTTCCTGATACATTTGAAAATGATGAGGCACTCTCAGAATTCATGGGATTGTGGGATAGCATTCAAGAGGGAGACCATAAAGCAAGGTTCATAATAGAGCTGGACACAGATGCCTATTATGGGGAAACGATTGAATCCTTCAGTCGCAAAAGTGAGAAATTAAGAATAATATCCAAGTCCTTGAGTGAAAACCACACTGTGGCACTCTCTGACAAGAAAAAAGTAAAAAGAAAGCACACATCCAACTGTGAAAACCTCTCTAAGGCACCCGAGGATGGGGTCTGATTCAATCTTCCTTTAAGAGCTCTTCATCAGGAAAAGTCAACAGTCTTAGCAGAAAAATGTAATCCGGTCAACCTAGGAACAGAGGAGACCCCGCATATCACATTCTATGTAGAATCACTACTATCAGAAGAGCAAGAGCTCCTAGCAGCCTTCTTAAGGGAAAGAAAAATAAACTTTGCATGGAGTTATGCTGACATGCCAGGACTTGATCCAAAGACCGTGGTTCACCACTTAGCAATGTATCCAGAAGCAAAGCCTGTCAGAAAAAAGATTCAAAAAATGCACCCTCAGATTTCCTTATTGGTCAAAATGGAGCTAAAAAAGCTACTAGATGTAGGATTC
Organism: Sequoia sempervirens; assembly: GCA_007258455.2. NCBI lineage: Eukaryota > Viridiplantae > Streptophyta > Pinopsida > Cupressales > Cupressaceae > Sequoia > Sequoia sempervirens. The sequence continues at coordinate 163,755 of VDFB02392203.1, read as the reverse complement.
ATATGACCAATAGATTATCCAGAATGGGTATCAAACTTGGTACCTATTTCAAAGCCCGACGAAGCCATTAGAATATGTACAAATTTCAGAGATTTGAACAAGGAATGTCCAAAAGATGAATTCCCGCTTCCTAACACCGACATGATAATGGACATGACAGCGGGACATGAGATGTTATCACTAAGGGATGGATTTTCATGATACAATCAAATCATGATAGCAAAAGAGGATCAACATAAGACAACATTCACATGTCCATGGGGGACTTACTGCTGGAACATGATGCCATTTGGCCTAAAGAATGTAGGAGCAACATATCAAAGGGCTATGACATTGATCTTCGATGATATGATCCATAAAACAGTTGAGGACTATGTTGACGACATCCTAGCTAAGTCTAGAAAGAGACAAGATCACATAGCAACCCTGAGTGCCATCTTTGACAGACTGGAGGAATACAAAGTCAGACTAAACCCAAAGAAGTGCATCTTCGGCGTACAATCAGGTAAACTGCTAGGATATATAGTATCAATGAGGGGTATTGAGGTGGATCCAGCAAAAGTGAAAGCAATCCTCGAAATGGAAGCACCAAAGACATTAAAATAATTGAGAGGCCTCCAAGGAAGACTTCAATCCATTCGAAGATTTATAGCACAATTGGTAGATAAACAAAATCCATATTCTCACCTACTCCACAAGGGAGTAGCATACAAATGGGATGCCAAGTGTGAAGAGGCATTTAACAAAATCAAGGCATACCTACTGACACCACCAGTCTTAATGCCACCTATCCCAAAGAAACCATTGATCTTATATGTATCAGCAACAATAGTAGCCCTTGAAGCTCTCCTAGCTCAGCATGACGAAAATGGAAAGGAAAGGGCTATCTACTATATCAGGAAAAAAATTGTGGGGCATGAACTAAACTATTCATTCATCGAGAAGGCATGCCTATCAGTAGTGTTTACATAAAAAAAATTCAGACATTACATGTTGGTACACAAGATAAAGCTCATCACCAAAATTGATCCCCTCAAATATCTATTATCAAAGCCAATGCTCACGGGAAGAATGGCCAAATGGGTGATGATATTGTCAGAGTACGACATTGAGTATGTTGAGTGGAAAGCAATCAAGGGTCAAGTTATTGCAGATCAACTGGAAGAGGCACCAATCTATTCAGAGAACCCTCTCGTCTCATAATTTCTTGATGAATCCATTTTTAATCTCAATATAGCTGACCATTGGAAACTATACTTTGATGGTTCATACACACAGCATGGATCAGGAGCCGACATATTCTTTATCACTCCACAGGGGGATTGCATACCAAGGTCTTATAAACTATCATTTCCTTGCACTAATAATATTGCAGAATATGAGGCCTTAACCATAGGTCTCAGAATAGCAGTGCAGTGGAATATCATAGCTCTCAGGGTATATAGGGATTCTCAATCGATCATAAATCAAGTGAATGATGAATACCAAACTAAGGACGACAAGAACACTCCATACAAGAAATTGGTGGAGACTCTAAAAGAATCCTTCATTGAAATCACGTTTGAGCAGATTCCTAGAGCCAACAACAAAGCAACAGATGCCATGGCAACAATTGGGTCCCTACTGGACATCCCCAACAATGTTCCAAAATATGAATTCCTGATAGAGCAGCTTCTTGTGCCTGCATTCAAGGTACCATAATCATATTTCATGTGTGAAATCATTGGTCCCGGTGATCCTTGGTACCACGACATCTATACATACCTTCACATAGGAGTCATACCCGCCGATTTACCCTCAAACCTAAAGTGAACCTTCATAAAAAAAGGCATCTAGATTCATCATCCTAGGAGATACTCTATACTATAGGAGCATAGAAGGAACCCTACTATGCTGCCTAAATGTTGAGGAGGCATTAACTACTCTAACTGAAGTACATAACAGTATTTATGGTTCGTACTCGAGCGGAATGACCATAGCTAAGAAACTGTTGAGGATGGGGTATTATTTGCCCACTATTGAAAGGGAAGCACATGATTATGCCAGAAAGTGTTTACAATGTCAGCAGCATGGGGACCTCATTCATGCTCCAACTCAAGAGCTTCATCCTATCGTCACACCATGGCCCTTTTCACAGTGAGGCCTCAATCTCATTGGAAAGATAACTTTGACTTCATCTAATGGCCATAAATTCATCATAACCGTAACAAAGTACTTTACTAAGTGGGTGGAAGCCATACCCATGACATACATAACTAGGAAGAAGATCTCAAAATTTATCCTGAACTACCTCATTTGTCATTATGGTGTTCCACAAGCCATTATCTTAGATAATGGAACACCATTCAAGAATCAGGATGTCTGTGACTTGTACGAGAAATTCAAAACCCAACATCACTTCTCCACCCCGTACTATCCCCAAGGCAATGGCCAAGCAAAAGCTACAAACAAGACCATTTTGAAAATACTCAAGAAAATAGTCAATGACGCAGGTCGTGACTAGCACCTATAGCTTAATCCCGCCCTCTGGGCCTATCAAACTAGCATCCACACACCCACCAGTGCCACCCCCTTCTCCCTGGTCTACGGATCAGAAGCGACACTCCCCATTGAGATTGAGCTCCCCTCCCTCAGGATATCACTACAAAACCTCATAACAGATGAAGAGTATCGGGTATCAAGGTTAAATAAGCTAGAGCTACTAGATGAGAGACGTATAGATGCTTTAAATCATTTGCAAGTCTATTAGAATAGACTCAAAAGGAGCTACAATAAGAAAATTAGAAGCAGGACTTTCCAAGTCGGAGAGCTCGTGTTAAAAGAAAATCAAAAGAATGTCCCAAACCCAACTAGCAAAGGCACGTTTGAACCCAATTGGTTGGGACCATTCATCATCACAGCAAGTTAAAAGTCAAGGACATATTAGTTATCAACACCCGAAGGGGAACCTCTGCTAGAGCCCATGAATAGCTCTCATCTCAAAAAGTTTTATACCTAAATATTTCAAGGTATAGAACCAAAAAATCTGAAAAAAAATTAAAAAATATCCTGAAAAAATGGTTACTTTGGTGAAAACCTAGCAAACAGGTATCTTGGTGACAACAAAAGAATCAAAAAAGCAAAAAATCCAAAAAAATTATAAAAAGGATCAAAAAATAGTAAAGAGAAAAAGTCGTCCTCTAGTGAAAACCACTTCAGTGGCACTTTGGAAAAGTACCTTGGTGAAAACCTGGCAAATAGGCGCCTTGTGTAAATAAGCACTTTCCATCCACCAGGATCTTTACAGCTTGTTTGGCATCATCCATTGCATTTAGGTCTCCATCCATCACTCATCCACTCACATCCGCATCATAGCTTGGTATTGTTTTCGTATCATGATCCCTCCTAGTACTACTCGGCCCATCCTTAAGGTCAGTTTTTCATGCCTTTATCGGAGTAGTCTATTACATCACACTAGGGGAATGTTCTTATCAGATCGAATTCATGTATATTCTTAAGGTCCTCATATCAGAAAATCACAAAATCCAAAAACATCAAAACATATCAAAATCCCAAAAACAAGTCAAAAATTCAAAAAGTAAAAAACAGAGTCATCTAGTCGAACTATGTCATCTCTGAGCTTGAACGTAGGCAAAGTTGATCTTTGATCATTCCCCAAGACACTTAGGTCAGTCCTTTAGGAGTCTGTCATAATAAGCTGACAATTCATCATCTATATCGTCCTCTGTAAATCGGTCAAGTCGTCAGTCAAAATACGTGGTCTCTGCGTGTATAACGTAGGCAAGGCTTATCTTTTGATCAGCCCCTGAGGCCCCTAAGATAGGTCTTTAGGTTAATCTCTTGGTCAAAATCTTAGAAAACCCCAAAAACATTAGAAAATCAAAAAATCAAAACATTTGAAAATCTCAAAAAATATCAAAAATAGCCTCAAAACATTGCAAAACGTCAAAAACATCCAAATATTTGAAAAAATCCATCCATCTCATCTCGCTTGCACCCACAAAAATACCATCCATAATAAACTGATCGTCATCCTCAACCTTTGGTGAAATAGTTAGAAACAAGTCTAGAAGGTTAAAAGTTAAAAACGTCAAGTCTCAGGTTTAAGTCAGTACGTAAACAAGTTGGTCAATTCTTTGTGTCGATAGTCCATCATTCAATCAGTCCCATATCAATCATTTGATAACATCATGTCCTAGGATGTATCCTTCGTACAAGGGGCATTATTTATCAGTAAGAACACTTTAGATAAATGAAATGACGTGCCGCCATCCACCAATATGTCCTAGGATGCATCCTTCCTACAATGGGCATTATCTTTTGGCAATAGTTTTGGTTTCTTATCCTTAAAAGCATGTTCCCTTTTGGTTAGCGGTATTGAAGAACATCAACTTGTTTGTGTGCTTTATCTTTTTCTTTTGACTTATCTTATTGCGCTCAGTCCAAGGATCTCTCAATGATATCTGAATGAAGGATTTAGAGAGATAGGAATGGGGAAACGATCATTATCCTTTTGTCTATTGTTCTTGTTGGACCTTCTTGTAAAATAACTTAGTGAATACTTTCTATGTTAGATATGTATGGAGGGTGTTTTGGATAGCTTGTTGACTATTGCATTGATTGGTTATACCTTCCTGTGTTTTGGTCCGAGGTGTTTGAAACTTCTAAAGTGCATCCTAGCAAGGTTTTCGTATGTCAGGTGTGAACAAGAATACTCCTATCTATTTGTCAAGTCAAAGTCCATCACACTAAGTACAACACCATCCTGGTTCTTTATACCTTGATGCATCGTGCTTATGTGTGTTATCAAACATAAGGTAAGTGACCCTTTTAAAATCCCAATCCTTGAGAAGCAAATCATCCATCTATCATCATTATTTCTCATCATCATCTCTCATAAAGTTGGCTTGTTGGAACCTCTTGTCATCATCTAATATCTTCTTTTCCACACTAACATCACATCATGAATAGTTAATCATCATCATCAGTGCATCCATCCTGCATCCATAAACCATCAATATTCTACATATCATCTCACATGCATGTTTATCATCATAATATAGATTTTTTCTTCTAAGCATCTTAAATCATCTCATTTGCATCATCAGCCATCCATCATCACATCATATCATCATTTAAGTTGTTTAGGATAATATAGATTTGTTATTCTAAGCATCTTAAAACCATCTCATTTGCATCATCATCCATAACCATTCATTTTTTAACCTCTTTATTGTGAGATTGACCTTCAAATAGAATCTTTTCGCTCAATCTCTTGAGGGGGCAATGTACTAGTGTACTTCTTCCCACTGGGGCATCTGAAAAATCCTTTTTTTTTTAAATTTTGATCACGGCAAGTTTATTCTTTGAACCAACACAACAAGTACATTTCTTCAAAGAGGGGCAAAATGTAGACATGCAAAATTAGCATTATGCATTCAATTAGGTCCACTCATCAGGTAGATCGGGTTCATCATCCATTTAAATTAAATAAATTAACTTTATTTGATTTAAGCCTACCATTACCTCATTTAAATAAATCAATCAAATAATAACATTTCATCTCTCATAAATCATTCCCTAGATTCATATTCCTTAAATTAATCCATCTTTATCTTGCATCATCCCTTTAATTAGATAAATCAAAAATTCATTTAATTAAATCCCAAATTCATATTTCTCCCTCTTGATTTAAAATAAATCCAAATATTCAAGTCAAAGGGGTCAAAAACATCCTAATCATCATCAAGCTAATCTAATCCTGATTAAACTAACCTAACCACACATCACATCCTCTAGCTTTTCCCACTTGCACAAATAAATCAATTTATTGATTTATTAAAATCCTTAGTTTCTTTCAACTTGGCATAAAAATAGAATATTCCCTCAAGTTTGAAAATCAAGACAAGTTGACTTGTCCCTTCCAACATTGCATTAACTTCTCATTTTTTTGTCCCCCTCTCAACATTTACTCTCAAATTCAAAATTTGAAATCTCCCTCTCTTGGGCACATTGGCCAAAACTTGCACATCCCCCAATCTATGGCAAGTTGACAAGTGGCCTCTTTTCATTGGCTAAATCTTTGTCCCACATTCATCCATTTGGCCATTCTCTCATCAAAATATTCTATAAATGAAGGGCCTCATTCTTCATCAGATCATCTACATGTTCATGCAAAGTTACTCTCTTAATTTGAGAACTAATTTTTCTCTTCATCATACTGTATTGCGTCTTGTGAGTTTTAGCAAGGATTGGCAAAGGGTCATTGGCACATTTGACACCAATCCAATATGGAATAGGTGCTTGTCTTGCTTCTATTTTTCTTTTTGATCTTCTTTGTTATTTGTTTGCATCTTTGGAGCATGACATTGTTATTTCATAGAGGCATTTGATGGATTTGCATATGACTAACCCATGACTTAATGTGCATTTGAGGTTGAGTGTTTGCAGATTTTTTGGGTGCTTCAGGAATAAATGATGTAAAGTTTGAAGAGCCATTTTCTTCTTGTCCAATATTTGTTGAGTTGGTTGATGGCATTAGGACTTCATCTGAAACTTGGTCTATTGTATGCAAGAAACTAGACACATCAACAACAACATTAGGTAACATATTAAGAGCCTCAACATCAATCTCAACATCATTGTAGTATTTGTCATATTGAATTTTGTATTTCAATGCATCCATGACATGATGTTTATTAACATAACAATCATAATTCCTACCTTCAATGGTGGTACTGTGAATGATGATGACCTCAATGTCTTGCAATTTCCGGCATGGTAAAAGCTTTACTATGCTTGAGATATCCTGAGGGAAGCTAATCATGTGACCACTATATTTAAATTGGCCTCCTCTTGTGTGGGTAACCTATAAAATTGGAGCCACCCTAGCAATAAGCATCTCTTCAACCTATGTTAATGTTTTGAGTAACAATGGTTGTGGGGCTGTGTCCATGCCATTTGCGGAGCTGAACTAATGGGCACCTTTTTCAAAATAACACCTTACCCATATGGCTTCTGACCTTAACATTCAAGTGTTCATCCCTATGTAGCTTTCCCTACATATTTGGCAAACAAAAAGGTTGGAAAGTGCATCTATACGATGTCAAAATCGCTTTACCACAACAAGATAGCTATCGTTGAATATTTTTTTGAGGTGTTGTTCTTGTGTTCATGCAATAGGGGAGCTCCTCTAAGATTCTACACAAGGGCTGGCATCTTCCATTGGAATTGTGTGCTGCAAGGGAGGACTATTATCATTTTGGCATGTAGATGTGGTTGTTGTAGCTATCCTCTGCTATAAGTATTTTTTGTGGTGCTTCATGGATATTTCATCTCTATGCTCCCTATAGTAGAAATAGTTTTGTTGCTATTTTTTACCCTTTTTAAATTCAAAAATTGATTGGGTTGTGCAACTTGAGTGTACCCATACAACCTACGAGTATACGTACAAGCTCAAGTACATCAAGATATATGATTATACATGTATAGCCATACATATATTTAAAGTGTCAATTACACATAAACATATAACAAAATATATATGTCTATCCATCTATATATGAATCAATATCTGTGAATGACCAAAAAAGGAATAGCATAGTTTGAACATTAGGAAATATTAAATTGTACTTGAATTTTGTGCCTTTCCAAAAAAAAACATATTTAGGGTTAGTAGTTTTATTGGCCTCCATTTATTATTTTAGTTATGGGTCTACATCTTTTCCATTAGACGGGTTAACATAGGACCAATTAAAGATTATGAACTTGCTAGATACAAAATTAGTTTCATGGCTAATGTATACATGTATGCATATACGAACATATATACATGCATACATATACATACATTATGCATATACAATGACATACATATACACACACATATAGATACATATACATATAGGACTTGGAAAGCTCAGTATAGGGAGGGTTGGATAGTAAGTCTTTACTTGTGCGAGGCTTGATGCATTCTCCCATTGCTGCACAATGGGGAAAAACAAAGCAAAGTAAATGTGAGTGGATGAAGTAAATACAATATTGAATGTTGCGGTGTGAGAAACTATACTTTGATTAAGATGCATTGTCAAAAGAGTCATTCTGGCATTAATTTCATAGTAATTGGGAAAAATGTGTTGTCTACATATCTAATCTATCATATTGTAGTATTTCTTTTTGCATATACATAGGCATACACATATGCATATTCATATGCATGTACATACACATATACATATACATATGCATACATGCATACACATACATACATGTAAATATACAAGTATATATACATACATATACATATACATCTACATATACATATATACATATATACATACATATACATATATATATACATAGACATATATACACATATACATACATATACATATACATATACATATAGAATATTGATTGTTGCAGTCCTACTATACTTCGATTAGGTTGCACTGTCAAAAGAGTCATTGTGCCATTGATTTCATAGCAAATGTGCAAAATCTGTTGTCCTCAAATCTAATATATCATACTATAATATTTTTTTTTGGATGTGCATAGACATACACATATGCATATACACATGCATATGCATACACATATACATATACATACATGCATACATATACATACATATACATATACAAACATATACATACATATACATATACATATACATTTATACATATATACATACATATATAGACATATGTGCACATATACATAGACATATGTGCACATATACATATATATACATATACATATACATACACATATAAATATACATATATATACATACATATACGTACAGATATACATATACATCAAAGCCATCCTTTTATATGTTGGAAAATAGGAATGCATATCTAATTCCACATCTATATGCTTTGTCAAGATGACCCATGTACATATACACCTAGAAGTGAAGAGAACTGGAAAAAATAACACCAAATTTGCAACAACTATAAGATAAAGTGAAACCATACTTACAAAACCGGGATTTGAAGGTCGGGGGGTCATGGCCTCAAAGTCGAACTCCACAAGGGCAGCAGCGGGTGCACCAAGAAATCAATATTGGGGGGCTCTGTGAACCCATCCACAAAGCCCGCCTCCGTACACATAGTTCAATGAACTTATTTGCAACAACAAAATGCTGCAATTTGAGTTCACTAATTGACAACTCTATTTCACAATTTTAAAAAAAGATTAGTGTACTGTAGCATCCAAATGGTAATTGGTAGACAACTTAGAAATATCAATTTTATAACCATTCCACTTTTAATACTATTGAAACAACACAAGATACAACAACAATAATAGAAATCCAATTTTAATACTATGCAAACACCAGGGGATACATCAACAAGAATAAAAATAATAAATGCAAATGCATATACTCCCATAAGTATCTTTTTATCTTTGTGGCTGCTTATATGTGTGTGCATGCAGGCTTTTATTATTTCTATATATGTGTATTTATGCAAATTTTAAATTTTACTATGTTATGGCATGAATCATATGGTGCAATAATCTATCCAAAATGTGTATAACATCACCTGCTTAATTGGAGATTTGGTCAACGTTGTGTGGTATTCAATATTATGGACAAAAAATTTATACAAAATACCAATGCAAAACAACTTATAGATTCCATAGCACAACATTTTGGGAAATCTCTATTTTTTTATACAAGAGACCCAAGGAAGACAATTCTTACAATACTATAAATTTAAAGCAACACCACTATGGCTCTTTTGACAATGCAACTTAATCAATATATTTTCTTGCCTTAATAACAAAAAAACAACAATTACTCAAGAATCAAACATATGTTGTGCTTCATTCTTTTCCTAATAGTTCTTTTACGATTTCCCTATCTGTCTATAATATTTAATGCCAAATAATGGAGCTTGAATGTAGAATATATGCATGTATATATGTGTAGAATATATGCATGTATATATGTGTAGAAATAAACAAGTACATATATGCATTGAAGTTCCCCTTTATCAACACGTTTACAAACACACACATATAAGCAGATATATCTATCCATATGTACATATGTATATATATATTTATACACACAGTACTATATCTAAATACTTGTCTATAGTTTATTTATTTATAACCATCAAACTCTTGCACTTGGGATTTATTAAGGCAAGAAACATCCAAATTGTTTTTCCCCTCAATTAACCAATTGGGAAGGCTACAAATTCAAACCTTTTTGGTTGCTTATACCATATTGTCTACTCTAAAGTTTGGCATTAGTCTAGGAAACTAAAGGGTTGAATTTGAATCCTTCTCAGCTAGTCAGCTGAGGGAAAATCCAGTCTAGATGCTTACTTGCATTTTGAAACAAGCCACAGGGGCCCTGCTTTGTATATATATGGATATATATGTTTGCATACATGTATATTTTTAAATGTGGAATATAAAATTATATATATATATACCAATTGTAATGCAATGTCATAGTAGGAACTAAATGCAATATTCAATGTTGCAGCAGGGCAAAGTTCACTACAAAATATATCCAAGAAAATATATGATTCAGTTACATTCTCAAAAGAGCCATTTTGGCATCATAAATATGTTACACATACTGCACAATTAAATGTTGGCCTCTCAAAAAATAGAAACTTCAAACAAATAGCACATAAGCTAAAGATATGAAGTTGAATAGATAAAAGAACTATTACAAAAACACTTAAAAGCCACCAAATTAAAAAATTTCCTCCATGCCTATACAAAAAGCTTTTCAACTTCCCAAATCAAATATGTAAGCCTAGCTCTTTATGTCTGTTACTTATTTTCTTTAACATATGACAACAGTTGTATGGTGCAACAATCTCCACAAAATGTGTATAATGCCATAGGGTTAATTCCAAATCAACGAATGCAACTTTCACTATTTTTTTGTAGTTAAAGCTACAAGCCTATTCAGCCAACTTTTACATAAATTACTAGTGTTTTCTAAATATGTTTTATGATATTCTTTCCCCCTGTTTCAAAGCTCTATTTAATATTCAATTTCGGTATTCTCTCATTTTTTGTGGTTCATGAGTCTTTTCCTAATAGTTCTTTTACAATTTCCATATTTCTCTATAATATTTAGTGCCAAATAGTGGAGCTTGAATTTAGAATATATGTATATACATATGTAACAATTCATCCAAGCTTTGATGTATTGCTTTTGGTGAAGCTACCACTAGTTTGCTGCAAATTGTACCAAAAGACCTCTAAATGGTGCAGGACAATTCTGAGGCTATAGTAGGCCCTCTTGTTGTTATGAAAAGCCTTGTTTGTAGACATGTTCTTGTAAAAATATGTTCAGTATGGGTTTCTGATTATCCGTGATGTATCATGGTAGGAGAATGGGTATGTGCAGGATCATGATGGGCCAAAAAGTGGCAATATGATGGGTATGTGGCTGACGACTTATGTTTTACCCAAAATTGATGAAATGAAAAGTGTTTTTAAAGGAGATTCTCAACTTTCCACCAATATAAATTATGCTTTACTTTGAATTTAATAAGTAATTATTATTCATTTTCTATTCAAATTATGACTAAAGTCTCGATTGATAGTCTGATTGAAAAACATCTATAGCTTTAAAACGGTATCACATTTTTTGAATCCAAAACATGCGTCACATTCTATGCTTCACATACTATAGGATTGAAAAAAATAAAAATTGAATTTCATGAAGTTTTGACCGAGTTAAGGTGGTCAGACATACGAGTTTTTAATATTATTAAAAGTTGTAATAAAAATTTCATAATTAATTGTTTACTTGGAAAAAAATTACAAAAAAATATGCATCACATTGGGACATGAGTCCTCTACTTATATCTAAAATCTTATAAAAAAATATTATCTTTAAATATTGTGGTTAGGGTGGTCAGAAAGACACCTACTTCTTATTTTTTCCCTGAAATTTAAGTACTACTGCATTGAAATTTCAAATTTTCACCAAATAGAATTTTTTTTTAAACAAACCTAGTAGTTTAGAAATTACATTCAATTTGCTATAGATTCTATTCTTACATATTTTTGAAATAATATAGATAACTTATTCAAATTTTTACGTTAATTTTCCTAACTCTAATTTTTCTAATATTTTTTCCATTTAAGGGACTATTTTTCCCATGATGATCATGCACATACTTGAATAATTATATGAGGTGACCCGAAATCTATTTATGTAAAAAATACCTTGGCGATTTCTTTGAACTTATAGACAAAAAACCAAATTTGAAACATATTGATACAAGATTCAACCTACATCCTTTACTAGTAAATATTGAAGACAAATAGATAATTGTATATATAAGAGGTATTAGACACATCCTTTACTGGTTTCTCAATTGTAAATTCAAGCAACATTATTTTCCACTAAATATTATAGAAAAAATAGGGAAATTGTAAAACAACTATTAAAAGAAAAGTTAAAAATCATAGCTAAATCATAGATGAGCTAGAGCCCACACTAGAAACATTTTTGTACAATACAAGTAGGCTGTGTAAAAATTGGTTTCTCAATTCAAATTTGAAGCTACATTGTCTAGCACAAAACCCATATTAAATAGAACTAATAAAGCCAATGAGTACCAATAATATGCACAGCCTCCACACAATGACATAGGCTTAATTTGAAATTCAAGCTACATTACCTAACAATAAATTTTGAAGTCAAATAGAGAATTTTCAAAAGAGCTATTGCTTGACAAATCCACTTGCTAGCCAAGCTGACAGGGAACCTGCCAGAAAGTTCAAACAGATAAATTAAACAGACAAAAGAGATATTAGAGACAATAACACTTACCAGCCACCAAACTAATTTTATATCCAGCATGCTCATAATATGCAAATGGTCCTATGTTAATGTGTCAAACAACACAGATGCAAACAGATAACCAAAACAATAAATGGAGGGCAATAAAAATACTAACCTTAAGCATATTTATTGAGAAAACAAACAAGATTCAACTACAATTTCTCCTATGGTGATGGGTATACAAAGATGGATAGGGATAAACTCACTTGCATCCCAAGCAAACATCTATCAAAAAATATGCACATTATATGAAAGGTGGACATTAGGAAAAAGAATATCACACAACATATTGGTGCAAGACAAGCAGTCTATGTAACAATTGTAAGAGGTATTAGGATGATACTTATGAATCAAACGTATATCATTCTCCAATACTTTCCTTATTTTTTTTTACAATTTGCCTATTTGTCTATAATATTTAATGCCAAATAATGCATCTTGAATTTACAACATATTCATGTATATATGTATATATATGTGTACATATATGTATAACATATATATACCTGTTACCATAAGAGTAATTGTAGTTAAATGTTCTTTCTTTCGCTGTTGGTCTATTATTTTCATTATCTATGTATATCTTTGTCGTTGCAGCCATTACCATAGGAGGAATTGTAGCTATCTATGTGCAGGGTTTAGGGCTGTATGAAACCATTGACATATTGGAGATAAAATTATGCTGGTGGTTGTTTACTGTTAGTCTAGTAGGTTTTTTACAATTTCTCTATTTCTATATAATATGTAGTGTTAGGTGATGCAACTCAAATTTTAAAAGGAGCTTGTGGTGTTATACTATTGCTTGCATAGGTGTTTTGTATAGATGATTAATTTATTCTTAATGTCTTCTTGTTATATATTTCTATGTTTGGTGTTATACCCATTTTCAAGACTTGAAAGAGAGTATTGCTCTTTGCGGGTAGAGAAATTGTAGTCAAATCTTCTTTCTTTCTCCAAAAAAAAATGGTTGGTCTCAATAATTTTTGTCACCCTTTTTTATTGTTTCTAGTTATATGTGTGTGTGTGTGTGTGCATAATTTTACAATTTCTCTATTTCTATATAATATCTAGTGTGAGGTGATGTAGCTTGAATTTTCAATCGAGCTTGTGGGGTTATATTGATGTTTGCATGCGTACTTTGCATAGATGATTAATTTATTGTTTAGGTCTTCTCATTATATGTTTTTATCTTTGGCGTTATACCCATTTTCGAGACTTCAAAGAGATTATTGCTCTTTGCGGGTGGAGAAATTGTAGTCAAATCTTCTTTCTTTCGTAAAAAAAATATGGTTTGAATCAATAATTTTTGTCACCCTTGTTTATTGTTTCATATATATATATATATATATATATATATATATATATATACACACACTTAATCAAGACTCCAAGCTACATTAGTGTTATTCTAATACCTCTTTTACAATTTCTATATTTCTCTATAATATTTAGTCTGAGGTGATGCAGCTTGAATTTTCAATCAAGTTTGTGGGGTTATAATCTTTTCTACATGGGTATTTTGCATAGAGATTAATTTATTGTTAATATATTCTTGTTATATGTTTCTATCTCTGAGGTTAAACATAAAAAAATCATGTTCATGGCTCGGCTGATGGAAATCATGTCTGAAACTTCAAACAAATAAAAAATACTGTACATATCTATAAATCCATCAAAAATGACTTACAGATTTTGGAGAAAAAGAGATTTAACATAAAAAATAAATAAACCATTTATACAAAACACCCAAGTAAAATGACCTACAAATTGTGTAGGGCCATAGTTTTAAAACCCTCCAATTTGGCATAAAATGGAGCAAAGGTTGACAATTTTTATGATACTCTACTATCAAACAATACTATCATTTTTACAATAGTCCACTATGAAACCAACAACACAATGGCTCTTTCAACAACACAACTTAATTAATATACTTCCTCACATGTTATGTAGAAAAGCTGAGCTACATTCACTGGAATTAAATATTATAGAGAAACTGAGAAATTCTAAGACACCCATTACACAAAAAATCCTATTCAAGGCTTGACTGATGAAAATCTTGTTAGAAAATTCAAACAAATAATAAGCCCTTTGTATATCCATACATATACAATCACTCCTATCTTAATCTGCAATTGGGCAATAAAATTACCAACCCTAACCATTTTGATGGAAGAACCTAGATTTAACTACTATTGCTCCTATGGTAATAGGTATAAGGCCAAAACTGAACAGAGATAACTACAAACAATAAACCAAGAATGAAAAAATTACAAACCCTAACCATATTTTTTGACGAAACAAAAAAAGATTCAACTACAATTTATCCATCCATAAAAAATGATAACGCCAAACATCCATGCAGAACGACTTATAGAATCTGGACAACAAAAATAGTCTATACAAAACACCCATGTAAAACGACTTACAGATTGTGGAGAATGGAAATTTTCAAACCCTCCAATCTGGCACAAAAAGTAGTGAAACCTGACAATTTTTATAATTGTCTCCTATAAAACAAACCAGGGAACCGCAAGCAATGGATTTTACACTAGTTCGCTATCAACCCAACACCACAATGGCCCTTTTGACAATGCAACTTAATCAATATACTTCACCACACATTACGCAGCACATCAGTGTTCAAACCCTGAAACCTGCTATCAAAACAAACAATAAGCAGAGAATGAAAGACATAAACAATAAATTAATCATTTATTCAAAATACCCATGCAAAACAACTTACTGATTATGTAGCTCAATAGTTTTAAAACCCTCCAACCTACTAAAAAATGGATCCGAAGGCAATGAATTTAGCAATAGCTTGCTATCAAACCAACACCACAATGGCTCTTTCAACAATAGAAATTCATCAAAGAATACTCTCCCACATGTCAGCATTCAATATTGCATTTACTTCATCCACTGCCATTGTGCAATGATAGGATACATTGGCCCTCATGCCAACAAATGCTTACCATTCACATTCCCCGTATCTAGGACACCATTCTCCATTGCCACCAACCCACGTATTTACTAATGCCCACGTCGCAACACAAAAAAAATGTTGGCCTCCTCGTCAGCCGGCAAACCCCCAGTGCCAACAAATCCAATTCATGGCTAAGCTAATGAAAATCCTGGCAGAAACTCCAAATAAAATATCCTATCAACTAATAAATGAACATTTTGTGACACAAACCCAAATCCATAGTGTTACCAAATATTTATTTGGAAGACCTAATCAATAATTCGATCTTTACAAACTACTAATGAGATTTTCTTTTTATATCCTTTCATATACAACGATTGAAGTATTGATTAACATGACCAAGCAAAGGTACGATTTGTCTAACAAAAATAAGAACATGAAAGGCCTAGGCATAAGAATCATTGCTACTTATGGCAAAGTCAATTCTAGGAGGAGGGTATGTGCAGGATCATGATGGGCCAAAAAGTGGCAATATGATGGGTATGTGGCTGATGATTATTTTTTTACCCAAAATTAATGAAATGAAAAGGGTTTTCAAAGGAGATTCTCAGCTTTCCACAGATATAAATTATACTTTATTTTGAATTTAATAAGTAATTATTATTCATTTTCTATTCAAATTACAAGTAAAGTATTGATTGAAAGGCTGATTGAAAACATCTATAGCTTTCAAACAATATCACATTTTTTGAATCCAAAACATGTGTCACATTCTATGCTTTGCATACTATAGGATTAAAAAAAGAAAATTTGAATTTCATGAAGTTTTGACAAAGTTAAGGTAGTCAGACATACTAGTTTTTATATTTTTTAAAAAGTTGTAATAAAAAATTCATAATTAATTATTTACTTGGAAAAAATTACAAAAAAATATGCATCACATCGGGGCATGAGTCCTCTACTTATATCTAAAATCTTATAAAAAATATTATCATTTTATTGTGGTTAGGGTGGTCAGAAAACACCTACTTATTTTTTCCCTAAAATTTAAGTACCACTGCATTGAAATTTCAAATTTTCACCAAATAGATTTTTTTTTTTTTAAACAAACCTAGTAGTTTAGAAACTACATTCAATTTTCTACAGATTCTATTCTTACATATTTTTGAAATAATATAGATAACTTATTCAAATTTTTACGTCAAATTACCTAACTCTAATTTTTTCTGAATTTTTTGCCACTTAAGGGCCTATTTTTTCCATGATGATCTTGCACATACCTAGGAACGGGTCACCATATTCCATTGCTAAGGCATTTAGAAAGTCGCAAAGTTAAAGATACATATAGAAATAGAAAAATAATGTTCATGGTATGCTAGTGGAGATTTTTGTAGATGCGGACATGCCAAGAGAAACAAAATTGTACATTTCAAACTTGGATGGAAGAGTAAGTGATGAAGATATAAAAGAGATTTTCTCGGCCTTTGGGCAACTCAGAAGGTGGGCTCTTCCTTTCAATAGAAAGGGTGAATTCATGGACACAACACAGGTGGTCTACATCAACAGAAATGATGTGACTACTACTTGGAAATGCTATAATAATTTTTTGCTTGATGGAATGCCCATGAAGATTGAATTCATTGGTGATATTGTTCTTGATCGTAAGAGTACATGTAAGTTTAACTTTGATTCAAAGTTACCCTTGATTACCCAAGTACATCCCAATATGAGTGACCAGAGAGGAAGGGGGAGGAGGAGGAGGACATGATTTGTAGGGGTACCAAAGAATGGTTTTGGAAATATAAGTGAGGGAAGCTACAGAAGAAGAAAAGGAAGGGGAGGAAGGGCCAATATTCTAAGGAAATATAATACCATATATGTTGCACAACTTGGCATGGATCTCAAAAGCTATCATGCAAAAGCCATGCAAAAAAAATAGCAGCAATCTATTTTCAACAAATTTTTTCTTAGTCCTAGTGCCATTTCTAAACGTCACTAGTGTAATGTGTCCTCACTTAGAGATTAAAACTAGCAATTACACCTTGGTGTGCAATAGGTACACCGAAGAAGTTTGGAACAATTAAGTATAATTTAGGTATAGTATTTAGAGGGAGAGATAGAGGGGGAAGAGAGAGAGAGAACGGGGGTTAAGGAGATAGAGGTGGATGTGGAGAAGGAAAGAGATATGGAGAGGAGAAGGAGAGATAAAAAGAGATAGGAGAGAGGGAAAGATAGATGGATGGAAAGATAAATAGAGAAATAGTAAGTAATATATATAGAGAGAGGGAGAGAGAGGGAGACTATATTTTCTCATTATTTATTTAATGAAACAAATATTTCAATAATGTACTTTAAGATTAAAAGAAGACTTTTTACTAACTATTATAATTCTAGGTCTTATTAATTTTGATTAAGAAATTCTAAAATTTTCATAATTTTGTTGCATAATATTAATAAAATATGAATTTTATAATGAACATTTAAAAAGAAAATAAATTGTATTATTTAATATTTAAATTTAAAAATAATTAAAAAAACATCTTTATCTCATTTAAAAGTATGTTGAAATTAAATTAATCAAAATAACTATTAGTTTTACATAATAATATCAGATAATATATCTCAACTATATTAGAGAGGATCACTTGGGCAAGCTTAAAAGCTTTTCGCAACATAATAAAGGCTTTGCTTAGTTTGAAGGAAAACAAGCTACATGAGACCTTTTTGTTTTGAGAACTATGAATATGATTTACAAATTTCTTTGTTTATTTACATGAAGATGGAGATAAAACCCACTATTATACCACTACCTATTCATTTTTAGCACAATTTGAATGTGTGAGAATTTCTATGAGGTTCAAATTAGAGACCCCACTCTGGTAGACCAATCCTCACTACACTTGGAGACCCCACTCTCATAGACCATCCAATACATAGTCCTTGCACTTAGGCCAATAAAATAAATCAATCATCAATCCAACCCAAAGTATATTGTGCTTCCATAATTTCAACTCTAGCTCGAAACAACTGGTACCCTATCTTCTCATCACATATGATATGTTTTAATGAGCCCAGTCCACAAATGCTTCTAGTCAATGGGTATGTTGAATAGAGGTAGAAGGTAAATATGGGAAAATTTTGGTCTTTATTTTGAATATATTTGTGTAGTACATGAGGTCAATTGGTAGGAAGGTCTACATGGAGAAGGGACAAATTCAAAGAAACTATGCATCCTTTTACATGGATCCAGTTACAATTGAAAAAAATAATTTGAATATATAACCATGAATATTAAACTATAATGTAATATAAATTGTGATTTTATTTTTAAATAATAAATGCTTTTCTTTCCTCTCTAACAAAAATTAATAAACCTCATTATGTGAGTTTTTCAAATGATATGTGTATGTGCCATTTACAACATAAACATGATTCACTAGTACAAAAACAACAATATATGACTAAATAAACTACTAAAAATTGCATATAAATGACTAATTTTGGTCACGTGACCATTAGTAGTTTATTGCCGGTCATTTATAATGCGACCAAATTTATGACTAAACTATTTTAGTCATTTATCTAGTCATTGATTTAGTCTTCAATTTGGTCATTGATTTGGTCATTGATTTAGTCATTGATTTGGTCATTAATTTAGTCATTTATTGTTATTAACTGGTCATTTATTTAGTCATAGTAGTGATTTATTTAGTCATATATTTAATCATTAATTTAGTCATTAATCTAGTCATTGATTTTTTTAACTAGTCATTTATTTAGTCATGGTAGTCATTTATTTAGTCATATATTTAGTCATTAATTTAGTCATATTTAATCATTAATTTAGTCATTATTTTAGTCATATATTTAATCATTATTTTAGTCATGGTAGTCATATATTTAGTCATTGTAATCATATATTTGGTCATTGTATTCATTTATTTTAGTCATAGTAGTCATTTATTTAGTCATGGTTTACTCATTTATTTGAGTGAATCAATAATTCAAGTTTAAATCGAATCTAACTTAATTAATTCTCACAAATTTATCCATATAAACTTCAAATATCATAGATATTCAAATGGTTTTTTTGTATTGGATTAACATGATAAAATATATACAATCAACAAACAACTTTATGCATATGAAGCTCAAATATCATAGATATTCAAAAAAAAAAATGTATTGCATGAGAAAAAAAGAATATACAAACAACAAATAACTACATAACCAAAGGAATTACAAACATACAACTGCATAAACAAAGATCCAAGAAATACATCCTTCACTGCACTCTTGGTTGCCATGGAAGACAAATCCAAGATATGATACAAATGTTACAAAAATTGAAGGGAGAAAGACATGAAAATATATAGTAAATGTAGTTATATTATTTGTGGTGCATATATTGCCTGATTCAGAGCAACCTTGCCCTCCCATTCCAATTGGACAACCCTTGAGAGAAGGTTGGAAGGATTTGAATGAGAAGGATGACAACTTCCTATCTAGAAATCTCATTGGTTATGGTCGGATGAAAGTAAAGAGTGCATGTTCACCTCTCCAATTTGATGAACTACAACCTGAAAATAAGATTTCAACGAGGGTTTTAGAATATGTTTATTAAAATGAAAATACAGTTATTAAAATGAAAATATAGCCAAGATCTAATAATGAGCACATTTAGATTTTTACAATATGGCATCCTTTACCTATTTCAACGGTTCTGTGAGATTTCCCATTATAGTGACTATGGTAGAACACTAATCTGCAATATGACTGTGAAGTTGCTCACTGATGGATTCAATGGTGATAAGACTAAAAGGTGCAACATCAGCAACACTGCCACTTGATACAATTATATTTGATAAGGCACATTCAAAATCTATCTAAATGTTTATTTGGGAGGAAATGCATGTGGACTTACGATAAAACTAGAACAATGCCTTCAACTATCATTTCTCCATTATACAACTCTGCCCATGTGAAACAAAGAGCTTCTAAAAACCACATTTTATCCTTTGTGATCCTCCATAGCTTGCAATGATACTGTCTGGTGACACATAATTCTTACAACTAGAACAAAAGACCGAGGGTCATATGATTTCAATGATATTCTATTTGTTCCTTCTTTGATGCATGTTGTAATCTACAATAGGTTAAAACAAACCAAGTTACAAATTCTAAAGAAAAAAAATGGATATGAACATAAAACAGTAAGGTATTGGGCATTTCAAGAATTATGCTAAGAATGAACACAAAATGACTACAAAGAATAAGACAATGCACCACTATGAAGAGTATGCAAAATGGATAGAAACTGCTCAGGGCTTTAGTTGCTAGGAGTGTTAGAAAATGAGATGAGCGAAAATAATTAGTACAATGTAGCATCTTAAGATGTTAAAAGGAACCCACCCCAAGACCATCATCACAACCATTGGCTCCTAGTATTTGAGCACTCGATCTATTTGTAACCTTAATTGATATTCCTATACCAAAAGACAAAGCTCATATAAGACTTTGGCATGTCCATATAAGAACATAAAATTTAAAAAAATCATAACTCTGCATCTTCTCTTTCATGCCCACCATGTTATAGTTTCTCTATTTTTTTTTAGTTTTTACCTAAACCTCTATATACTACAAATTACAAATGACCCTTTAAAATAAAATACAACAAACATTCAAGTGGCCTGAGAATTGAAAAAAAAAAGATCAATTGGTTACTTCTTCCTATATTTTAGATTATTTTTGCTTCCTTAAACTAAGCATCATATACAACAACAAACAACATCAGACAATAGAGTATGCACCATAAACATATAATCCTTTAATACAATAGATATTCAGAGGGTTTTTCAATATATTCACAAGAAAAATATTAAAATCAACTTTGTACAACACAATTCCATGTATCATAGCCATTGAGCAGAGAGATAATGAAGCATTCTCCAACTCTTATTATAACGAGAGATCATAACCTACTAGTTCCTCCAACAGCTATAAATGAAAGGCCATGCCCAACTAAATTTTTCCTCAAAATTCCCTGGTATTACAGAAGCATTGTTAAGTAACATACAAAAACAACAGGTTGAAAGTTCATATCTCTAAGAAGAAATCAATATAAGAAAATCAGTCATGACATATAATGCATGAGTGTGAATAATCAACACTGGATTACCTCACCACCAAATATCCCAGGACAAGCTCTCCTATTGACCATATTTGTTACCATCACATCATTAAGTGAGAAAATGAATGCATTTGGCTGCAGTGATCATTACACAAATTTTATTTCAAAAAACAAGCATAACAACCTAAACTGAATCCACAAAATATCCAACTTAAGATCAACTTGCTATTAGAACATAAATAAAAGTTACCTAACAAATAATTTCTCCATTGAAAGTGGCTAGGTCAATCTAGAAAAGTTTCCACAAATTAGAAATTAAATGTTATTCATTGCTAATAGAATTCAACTCAGATCTAAGAAAAAATAAGCATTGCACTCCCTACTCTAGGGAGAACAAGTATAGATGCAGGTAGGTTAAGATCACATACCAGAAGAATTATAGAAAGAGATTGTGCTGCCACTCCAACAAAGCCATCTTGGGATCCCAAATTAATGAATTCTATGTTTGCAACACTCTTTCCAAAAACCCATTGCCACATGCCACCACCATTCTCAGGAGGTAAGACATTTTCCATCTGAATGGATCCAGACATATAACACATTGTACCTGCATTGTATCTTGTTTCAATCCTTAAATAGAAAGATAACCTATATTCTCTACTGAAGCATCCAAAAAACAAGAAAACTATGTTCAATTCTTAAACCTCTTGTATAAATAAGTAATTTTGCAACATAGGAGAAAAGAGACAAAAGACAAGTATTAGAGCTTGAAACTGCACGAAAATAGAAAAACCAGAGTAATAGTTTTCTAGCATTGGTATCTAATAAAGCTCAAAGCAAGAAATCCTAGGGTTGAACCAAACCCCATCTACCCTTGAATCAAAGGAAACAGGAAAAGAATATGGAAGGTTTTTCAAGACACTGACAGTGACAAGGATCTCCACTTAATGAAAATGTCTATAGTGAAAGGAAAGTAAAAGAAGTCCAAAATTACAATAAAATAATCGCAGTGAAACAATACCAGCCTTGGTTAGAACTTTCTCCTATGATTTCAACATTATCTGCATAACAAAAGTACCCCTTTTAATATGGCTAGCATAAAACAAGAAACTCATGTGAATTATAGGAGAAATACATAGATAATAGAATGCTTCCAAGTTTAGACCTGCACTATTTGATACTTGATCAATTGGAATGACTGTTAGTCAATAGCATGAGAGTAGGGTGATTAAATGGGATGATTACAACAAAGCTAAGGTGACAAACTTTAGGAATCTACAATAGATATGCACAAAATGAATTTGGTGGAAAGGATTTAAAAACTTTCAAGTGAATACAATTCGCAAGTGTAAAGCCAATTTCCAAAACCTTTTCCAACATCCTCCCTTCCTGTGCCAAAATGGGAGCTTTGAAACAAGATATGAATATCCATCAATGCATAGACAATACATGACAATATCCGTATAAGAAATGTGGTCTATGGATTGCAATATTTTAGGATATGCACAAAATGGATTTGTTGAAAAGGCTGTAGAAACTTTCAAGCAAATGCAATTGGTAGGTGTAAAGCCAGATTCCACAACATTTACCAGCATCCTCCTTGCCTGTGCCAAAATGGGAGCTTTGGGACAGGCTATGAACATGCACCAAAGCATAATGGTAGGGGAATTTTTGTTAGATGTTATAGTTGGATATGCTCTAGTAGACATATATGCAAGATGTGGAATCATAGAAAAAACACCTGAATTGTTTGACAGAATGCCTCAAAGAGATGTCATCTCATGGAATGAAATGATTGATTGTAGAATGTGCACAAAATGAATTTTTCAAGGAACCTCTCAAAATCTTTGAATTATTGAAGCACTCTGGAACACATCCTAACATTGTAAGCTTTGCTTGGGTTCTAGGTGCATGCATTCATGCAGGTTTAGTGGATGAGGGTTGCACATACTTCACACGTCAGTAACCCTTATTGCATTACAATTTACATATATAGTTGATCATTAGGTGTGCATGGTTGACCTTTGAGCCCATGTTGGCTATATTGAGGACACCCTAAACATTATTACATAAAATTGCGAACATGGAGGTAAGCACTTTGTGAGTTTTGATTATGTACAGTTCTTTGCATATGACTATGAAGAGTTTACATTGTTATTCAAGCTGCATCTTCATATTTCCAAAATTTCATAGAAGGAAAAGGGATGAGGAAAAGAAGAACTGTGAATTGACTAAAGGGAAAGGAAAAGTTGCAGGAAGTAACAAGTAACAAGTTGTGAGTATAAAACAAGAATTAAAATAAATAAAATCCTACGGCTTACAAGTGAAGCAAAAAATGCCCCATCTTATTTAGTTCCTATGTTTATTTCTTATCTGTTTTTGCTTCTCCTTCCAACGAACTTTGTCTAAAGTAGTCAATTAATGATGAAGGCTATTTTTCTCAACTATAATGCAACATTTCTGAGCAGTATTTGAACTTCTTACTCAAAAATAACATATTTCTTTGATCATGTTGTAAATTGCTTGTCCTCATTGAAAAAATCATGCTTTTCTCTTAATACCTAATCTTATCCAGTGCCCATGTTTATTTCTTCCCATTTTTTTTGCTTCTCCTTCCAGTGAATCTTGTCTAAAATAGTCAACTAGTGACTGATAGGACTATTTTTCTCATCTATAATTGTAAAGTTTTTAAGCAGTATTTGAACCTCTTACTTGAAAATAACAAATTTATTTGATCATGTTCAATTTTTTTTTCCTAATTGAAAAAATGAGGTTCTTTTACTTTAGTATGGATATTAGAAATCCACGCTAGATAGTAATATTTCCATGTTAATAGACAATGTATACACTACTCAAGCATTATCTATCCCTCAAATACATAAAAAAATTCTGTAGAATATGCATTGTACCTTCAATATTTGTGCACTAAACAGGAAATAGATGTAGGGAGTAGTTTGAGCTAAATCTTGGAAATCCTTCTAAAATAATTTTCTCTCCCTACATATATGTAATTTTTGTATAGAGTTTTCTAATTTTTCCACTAGGATTTCATAGGTTCTTGTATTCCTATGGCTCAGTCTTACAAGGGTGTAGTAGTAACAACTTCAGTGTAGCCAACAGGGGAGGGCCTTTTGCAATTTTTGACATCATCATGCTTGACTTATGGTAGCCCAAAATCCTACTGAGTTCTTAAGTGGATGCAATCAATAGTAAAAAAAGATCCCTAAATTTGAGATTCCACTGAAAGTAGAAGGAAAGAAGAGATTAAATAATGCCTATGACTAACCAAAATAGGTCCTTGGGACTTGAATGTACAACAGCTTATGATAGCGAGTAGATGTATAAAGAGGAACTCCAAGAGTTAAAAATTTAACTTCTATAGATGTAGGGAGTAGTCTGAGCTAAATCTCGGAAATCCTTCTAAAATAATTTTCTCTCCCTACATATATGTAATTTTTATATAGAGCTTTCTAATTTTTCCACTAGGATTTCACAGGTTCTTATATTCCTATGGCTCATTCTTACAAGGGTGTAGTAGCAACAACTTCAGTGTAGCCAACAGGGGAGGGCCTTTTTCAATTTTTGACATCATCATGCTTGACTTATGGTAGCCCAACATCCTACTAAGTTCTTAAATGGATGCAATCAACAGTAAAAAAAAGATCCCTAAATTTGAGATTCCACTGAAAGTAGAAGGAAATAAGAGATTATATTAATGCCTATGACTAACCAAAATAGGTCCTTGGGACTTGAAAGTAGAACAGCTTATGATAGTGAGTAGATGTATAAAGAGGAACTCCAAGAGTTAAAAATTTAACTTATATTTAAAACAATGATAGTGATGACAGTTTTTAATGCCCTTTCAGTCAAAATTGATTTGCAAGACCTATTAGAATATAAACAAATTAATTTAGTTCTTTCCCTGATTCTTACGTCATTCTTCCTGCTGTCGAAGTTCATATTGAGTTTCTCTATATTGGTTATCCTTATATATCATGTTATTTATTACTTCACTTTCAATGGGCAACAGACCAACTGCCATGAGAGGGGGCAGTGTAATGCACATTGCTTTTGATTTTGAAGTTGCAAGTAATGAATTTCTCTTGATTTTTCCAAATGTTGTTCCATGTTTAATAATATGTGCTCCCTTCCCAAACTTCAGAACCCTGAACCAGTAAAAAATGATAGAACCAGGTGATAGGAATACGAGCAACCATGTAATATATCTTTGATTTTGTCTCTATATGGGTGGATTCATTTTTCTGATTTATATGATTAGGTAGCATAAGTCCTTCAAGTACAAAGAGCATTAAAGTCCATACAAGGTGAGTGGCCAAACCAAAGTCACAAGATCTTACTGGCTATCTGAAATTATGCAAAAAACAATAAAAGAGCAAATGAGCCAACTAAATTATAGTTTTAGCAAGAACCAAAAAATTAGGGATTGGCCTTATTCCTTTTGTTGATAAGTGAATTGTTAATATCTCATGAAACAGGGATTTGTCAGGTCCCAGAAATTGATAGGAAAACCCCCACGAAGCTCTTCATCACCTTGTAAAAGATCTTGTTTGTTCTCATCATTTTGTCAATCTTCTCCCATTGCTACTTAACCATTTTGATAAGTTTAGTCACAACACGAGAGCCATTTACATTATCTCTACCAGATAACAAATTCTCGAACAAAAAAGAAGATTTTACTCAAAGAGACTAGGATATATTGGGATTAATAAAAATCTCATTATTCAAGTTATAGTTTAGAAAGAGAATTAGCAACAAGATAAGCAATGACTTAGGCAAACCATATGTCCCAATCCCGGGCCAGATTGCATTTGGCATGCTCCTTCAGCTTCTTGCATGCATTGATTGAAAATAGTAGGGCACATTGTGCCATGCTCAAAGGAATTGATGTATGTGCATTCTAACTTGCCCCTCATATCAGAAATGCAGGCCAACTACAAGGAAGAGGCAATAAAGAAATGTGATGTAAAGGTGGACCATCCCAACTTGGATGTGCATCTTTCATTATTTTTAATTGTTAATGTAGGGAAAAAGTATCATACGCATGACTAACATAGCACAGTTAGTCAGAGTGGCATTACAACTGCTTGTGGTTCTAATAAACCAAGTCATTTTGTTATTGCTCTGTGACAAGTTGCCAATGAATCAAGAGGCTATTTAAATCTATAGACCCTACCATGTCCAAGTGCTACAGTTGTGACAGGATGCCAATGGAATCAGGAAGGTTATTTAAACATTCACACCCTTCTATGTTCAAGGTTGCAGCTGTGACAGGTTGCCAATGGAATCAAGGAGGTTATTTAAACCATGACAATATTTTAGTTTTGAATGTTGCAGCTACAATAGATTGCCAATAGAATCAAGGAGGTTATTTAAACCTTTAAAACTTCATATTATATTCAAGTGTTGCAGCTGTGAGAGGTTGACAATGGGATTGGGGAGGTTATTTAAACCTCTGTAACTTTCTATTTTCAAGTGCTGCAAATGTGACAGGTTGCCAATGGAATCAGGAAGGTTATTTAAACCTCTACAGTCTTCTATGTTCAAATGCTACAGCTGTGACAGGTTGGCAATAGAATCAGGGGGGTTATTTAAAATTTTACACATTTCTATGTTCAAGTGCTACAGCTGTGACAGGTTGCCAATGAAATGAGGGAGGTTATTTAAATCTATAGACCCTACCATGTTCAAGTGCTACAGTTGTGGCAGGTTGCCAATGGAATCAGGAAGGTTATTAAAACGTTCACACCCTTCTATGTTCAAGGTTGTAGCTGTGACAGGTTGCCAATGGAATCAAGGAGGTTATTTAAACCATGACAATATTTTAGTTTCGAATGCTGCAGCTGCAATAGATTGTCAATAGAATCAAGGAGGTTATTTAAACTTTTGAAACTTCCTATTATGTTCAAGTGCTACATTTGTGATAGGTTGACAATGGAATCAAGGAGGTTATTTAAACCTCTACAACTTACTATTTTCAAGTACTATAGATGTGGCAGGTTGCCAGTGGAATAAGGAAGGTTATTTAAACCTCTACAATCTTCTATGATCAAGTGTTGCAGCTGCGACAGGTTTCCAATAACATCAAGGAGGTTATTTAAACTTTTACACCCTTCTATGCTCAAGTGTTGCAGCTGTGACAACTTGCCAATGGAATCAAGGAGCTTCTTTAAACCTCCACACTCTATTATATTCAAGTGTTGCAGTTATGACAGGTTGTCAATGGAATCAATTTTAGATTGGGTTCTAGGTGCCAAATTGGGAGCCTTGAAACAGGGTATGGACATCCATCGAAGCATAAAGGATAGAGGAATTTTGTCAGATATTGTAGTTGCAATTGCTCTTGTAGACATGTATGCTAAACATGGATCAAGAGTTTAACTCAAAAAAACTACACAGTTGAATTCTGATAGCATATCAAAATTTTACACGTTGTGGAAAATACCTTCTACTTATCAACTAACTTGATTGTTCAATCAACTAATTTGATTGATTTAAGAGTTAACTTGATCAATCAATCAGTTCAAAAATTTGTTTGATGAGTGGAAAGCAGAACTATTCACATGAGTGAGACATGAAATTGACTCATTTGTAAACCAACTTTGATTGATAAATGAAATGTGGGTGAAGATAATTAGAATTACTTATTTCTTTTAATTAGATATATGTGCATGGATTAATTAAAGATAATAAATTAATTAGTTAATAATGATTAATTAAATAGACATAGGGTAATATCAGAGGGAATAATATAATGTAATCAATTAATTGACAAAGTGAATTAACATTAAGTTTATAAATCAATGGCATGATGAGACGATCAGAATAACTTGACAACAGAATTGGTCAATTGACAAATGACAATAGACTTGATCGATTGGAAAGACTGTGTTACTCAATAGCATCCTACATCCTTCAGGTGTAAAGCCAGATTCCACAACCTTTGCCACATCCTCCCTGCCTATAATAAAATGGGAGCTTTGGAACAGGGTATGTACATCCATCAAAGCATAACAGAAGGAGGATTTCTGTCACATATTAAGGTTGGAAATGTTCTGGTAAATATGTATGCAAAATGTGGAAGCACAGGAAAGGCACGTGAACTATTTAACAGAATGCCTCAAAGAGATGTCATCTCATGGAATGCAATGATTGTAGGCTTTGCAGAAAATTGATTTGTTGAAAAGGCTTTTGAAACTTTCAAACAAATGCAATTGGCAGGTGTAAAGCCAAATTCTTGAATCTGGAAATACCCTACTGTCTTCATCTGCCAAGCCAATTTCTCCAACTTTGCATAGATCTCCCATGTTTGTGGATGTGATCTGTCTCCTACACAAAAAGCATGTGCCATTTTATGGCCTTCAATCCAACTACATCAAGGTATCTTTTTAAATCCTCTATCTTTCATCGATCTCCTTGCTATTTGAACCTCACCACACTTGCCCACTTCTGCACAGATGTTCTAGAGATGAACATAAGTTGCAGCATTTTTAGGATCCAACTAAAAAAGCAGTGTTGCTGGAAATACTCAGCCTATATTCGTATATGATCCACATTTTCATGAAACAGTTCACTTGCACTTGTAACTACAACATATGACAAAAAATTCCCTGTTGTTATGCTTTGATGGATGTCCCTTTATTATTACTGGATATTTGATTCAGTGCACATTATTATAGTGCAAACCTATTTTTCAGATTGTTTCATTTAGCATCACCAATATTCTCCACAAGAACATTGTACCTGTTTAAAATAATGGAAATGGTTCGCATCTCTCAGAACAATTTCTCTTGCAACAATCTTGGAGATGAATTTAGATGCAGTGTGGCAATCAGAACATACTCGGAGGTTCTTAGCAACTCTAATAGTTGTACCAGGGGCCATGTTTAACAAACCAAATGCAATTGCTAACTTTTCACTATGGTGGAAGATAAATGATTCTTTTTTTTTCTCTTCCACAGCATTAAGTAAAAGTCTTGAATCTGGAAATACCCTGCTGCCTTCATTTGCCAAGCCAATTTCTTCAACTTTGCATAGATCTCCCATGTTTGAGGATGTGTTCTATCTCCTACATAAAAAGCATGTACCATTTTATGGCCTTCAATCCAACTACATCAGGGTATCTTTTTAATTCCTCTATCTTTCATCAATCTCCTTACTATTTGAACCTCACCACACCTGCCCGCTTCTGCACAGATGTTTTAGAGAAGAACATAAGTTGCAGTGCTTTTAGGATCCAACTAAAAATGCAGTGTTGCTAGAAATACTCAGCATATATTCATATATGATCCACAGGCACCACAGGTTTAACTAGGATCTTAGTAATAAGGTTTAGGGTGTCCCCAAGATAGCCAGCATGGGCATGAAGGTCAACCATGCACACCTAATGATTAACTGTATATGTAATGCAATAAGAGTTACTGATGTGTGAAGTACGTGCAGCCCACATCCACTAAACCTGCATGATTGCATGCACCTAGAACACAAGCAAAGCTTACAATGTTAGGATGTGTTCTAGAGTGCTTCATTAATTCAAAGATTTTGAGAGCTTCCTTGCAAAACCCATTTTTTTCACATTCTGCAATCATTTCATTTCATTCCATCATATGACATCTCTTTGAGGCATTCTGTCCAACAATTCAGGTGTTTTGTCTATGATTCAACATCTTGAATATATGTCTACCAGAGCATTTCCAACTATAACATCTGACAAAAATCCCCCTACCATTATGCTTTGGTGCATGTCCATAGGCCGTCCCAAAGCTCCTGTTTTGGCACAGACAGGGAGGACTCTGGAACACATACATGAAAATGTGTAAGCATATACATGGCAAGTGAACTGTTTCAAAAAATGCCTCAAAGAAATGTGATCTCATGGAATTCCATGATTGCAGGATATGTTAAAAATGGGTTTTTACGAAAAGTCCTTCGAAACTTTTAAGCAAATGCAACCAATAGGTGTAAAGCCCAACTCCTCAACCTTTGGAAGCATCCTTCCTGCCTGTGTGTGAATTGGGGTTTTGGATGAGGGTATGAACATCCATCAAAAGCATCTTGAATATGTCTACCAGAGCATTTCCAACTATAACATCTGACAAAAATCCCCCTACCATTATGCTTTGGTGCATGTCCATAGGCTGTCCCAAAGCTCCTATTTTGGCACAGGCAGGGAGGACTCTGGAACACATACATGAAAATGCAGAAGCATAGACATACATAAAAATGTGGAAGCATATACATGGCAAGTGAACTGTTTCAAAAAATGCCTCACAAGAAATGTGATCTCATGGAATGCCATGATTGTAGGATATGTTAAAAATGGGTTTTTACAAAAATTCCTTCGAAACTTTTAAGCAAATGCAACCAATAGGTGTAAAGCCCAACTCCTCAACCTTTGGAAGCATCCTTCCTTCCTGTGTGTGAATTGGGGCTTTGGATGAGGGTATGAACATCCATCAAAAGCATATTTGGAAGTGGATTTATATCAGATATGGATTTTTATCAAAAGCATATTTGCAAGTTCCACTTCGGATCACCAAAGCCTTCACAAAAACTTTTGCACAAAATTCAATAATGAAGAATTTATGCAAAAATTCTCTCTTGAATGATTTCAAATTCTGATCAATTTATTTGGGATGCAGCTAATCTCCCGAACAAACACACCTATGTACATACAAAAACGCATAAAACCATACATAGAAACATACGCAACATGATGAGAGAGCATAGTGCAGGGCCCGCTAGACGGGGGATAAAAGTGACAAAACCGACAAACAGGAGCAAATATTACAATGATAGAAGCGAGGAGATAACAACACCGTCAGGTCAGTTTTCCCACCTACCGTCGATAAAACTAGGCCCCGTGGCTTGCATGAGAAGCTATCATTTTCAAAGCTTTTTTCTACTGTAGGAATTGGAGGTGGACTGACGTGTGCATTTTCAAAAACTGTTGTGTTTCGAGAAAGAAGGCATAAAACACTGTGTTTTCAGTCTACACATTGAAAGCTGAAGGTTAGAGTGAACATGGAGAAGTTGGAGGAGAAAACCGACCAAAACAAGGTGAGGGGTACTAACCAATTGGGTTGCAAAGGGTTTTACAACAATATGTGGGTTGCTTGTTTCTTAACATCTAGGGTTTTCCAACATGAAATTTTACAAAACAGAATGAATGTCTTGAAAAGCTTTTGTAATATAGACAGTGTGAATGTATTGAAAGGCCCCTTCAAAATTTATAAGGGCTTTTAATTTGAGTAAAAATTGCATTTAAATTTCGCATAATTGAAAAAAGATAGTGCACAAAATAATTGTAATTTGGAAAACACAATGTGGGTTTCCAGTTATTTGAATCTGCACGTTTAAATGTAAAGGGTTGTCTCAAGGTGGGTTGCTTGCTTCTTAACACCTAGGGTTTTACAACATAGAATTTTACAAAACAGTATGAATGTCTTGAAAACCTTTTGTTGTTTAGACAACACGAATGTAGTTTGGTTCTTAAAACCTAGGGTTCTGTTCTGCTTACATTTTAAGGATAGAGAAGAAAAGTGAGATGCATATGATCAACATGAAGTATCAAAATTGAAGACTTTAATCAATTGTTCAAGTTCCCAAACAAAAATCTTGCCCTCAAATAACAAAATTTTTCCCATTAAGCAAAAAGCAATGTGTTGTATGAAGAATTTAAATATATATATATTTTTTTGGGATATTTGAACCCTAAAATTTCCATCAGGGAGCATTAGTATCTTATAGAAAAGTTGTGGAAGATTAGAAATTGAAATAAAGGCCAGGGTTAATTTTTGCATTTGATGAAGGCCAAGGCCAATTTTTGCACTTAAAAGGAGTCATCATGTTGAAATATAAAATATAGAATCATCAATGAATATCCATAAACTGCATTTTCTATTAAATTTGAAGTTTGAATCTGTTAGGTGATGTTAACTTGGCTTAGAAGGTTTGCAGAAGGATTTCTCTTCCAAATAAATATCAAGGTGAATATTTTGCATTTCAGAAAAGCCCTATAAGGAAGCAAAAACTACAATCTGCCTAGAAGCATCTTACAATGAGATTTGCCAATTTTTGCACTTAAAAGGAGCCATCATGTCGAAATATAAAATATAGAATCATCAATGAATATCCATACACTAGATTTTCTATTAAATTTGAATTTTGAACCTATCAGGTGATGTTAACTTGCTTAGAAGGTTGAAGGATTGCTCTTGCAAACAAATATCAAGGTGAAGATTTTGTGTTTCAGAAAAGCTTTATAAGGAAGCAAAAAATACAATCCACTTGGAAGCATCTTACCATGAAATCTGAACAAAAATCTACTGTCAATGTAAATTAAAGGACAAACTTATGAACTTAAACATCAAATTAAGTTAAAGATTGAATTTTGAGCAAACCCATAAATTTTACATATGGGGTTGAAGTTTCAGATATGAATGTCAATCAGAAAATATTTAATTTTTTTTAAATATGCAAAAGAAACTTTCACCACACCCAAAAGGGTACCAGTTAAGCTATGGTCTGGTTTGGTGTTTGTAGTCCAAATGGCTTGTGAAATTTGAATACAAGAGATCAGGCCTGGTTCAAATTCTAGGCAATCGTGGCAGAATGAATAATGTTCATACCTGGCATCTGAGCCAATAACCAAGCAGGACAATGCATTCATTACAACTTGTGTCAAATATGAAGATTGCCATGACTTTTTGGTTACGATGTTGTCTTATAATAGCTGCAAAGTTGCAAATAACTATTTCACTTAAATTCTAGGGCATATTCATAAATGCATTTAACAAGAAGAGAAATATGTCTACTAAAGAACCTCTGAAGTCAAGTTTTAGAGGTATTCAAACATTTTGTTGTTTTGTAGCATGGTTTCTCCACTGAAAGGAGACCTTATCATTAGGAATAATGTTCACCATTTAAATTAGATCTATAATCAATAAATCATAATTGCTAAAGAAATGGAAGAGTGCAAATTGCTTACCTTTAATATTGATGGAGACAAAGAGCTAGGTCCCCTAGAGGAGAAAAATGCAATTTGTGGAGCAAGTGTCTTCTTGATAGCTGTTTTTGAGGTGGCTAGTCTCAGAACAGGAGATCCGCAGAGTATCTCAAGGCATTCTTAGTCAAAGTACTTTTAAAAAAAAATACAGTTGCAAATGCAGGGTGACTGCTAGCTTATTTCCTTTGTAGAAATTACCAATTGATTACCTTGATGTCTGTATGTAGGAAAGAATACTAGTGCCCACTTTGAAATCGACTTGTACACATGGAATAAGGGGGGAAGAAACTATAGTCTTGGTTTAGATCTGAGCATAGATCACTCCAATTCCTTTGGCATTGTAGACAGTAAGTGCTACAACACTGCTTGGCTTTTGAGTTCTAGTTTGGAAACATAGAACAAACTTACCTCTTGCTAAAGTAGCATTAAGAGAGTGCCTCACAAGTCCTATAGATTTCTTACTTCCTATGAGAACTAATATTTCATTCAAGGTGCAAGCTACTTTAGATAGTGAATATATTTAACATCAAAGCAATAAATTGTAGAGGCGATACCTAGCTTTGGAGGCAACAACATCCCTAAAAGCAATGTCTTCTGCATAAACAAGACTATAGTACTTCCCCATATGCTTTTCAACATACAATGTTTGGCCCTGTATGAGAAAATATTCCTCGTAGTAATGCCATTAAATTTTAACATACTAAAACAGAATGATTCAACTATAGCTAGCTTCTTACACAACTTGGCAAATGGAAAAGAATGGGTGTTTAACCTTGAATGTTTGGTTGTTTCCAAGAGTGAATGTAGTAGGGAAACTTCTATCAATTGTGCTGGCTACTACTATGATCAACCAGGGAGCTGTGTTTGTAATTGTGTCCAAGTAAGGTCCGGAGTTTCTAGTTGAGCAAACCACAACAATTCCTTTTTCCATAGCATGAAATGACCCAATAGCTATGGGATCATCGAAATAAGCATCAAGTGGAGGTGGCGATCCAAGAGACATAGAGATTACATCCACACCATCATAAATTGCATCATCAAATGCAGCAAGTATGTTAGCTAAACTGCAATCACGAGTAGCCCAACATACCTTGTATGTTGCAATGTGAGCTCCAGGGGCACCCCCCCTTGCAGATCCTGGAGCAAGCCCGAGAAAGTTCACATTATCTACAAAATTACCTACTGCTGTTGAAGAAGTATGAGTTCCATGACCTCAATGTATTCATTTGATCAATGTGTACTTGTGTATGTGATCAAAGTAGCTTCTAATTGATAAGCTTATTATGTCCTTAAAGTTCATTTATTGAAGGGTGATCGTAAAAGCTTAAAATCCTTAAATAATATCTATATTTCATGGTTTTTCAAATTGTCAAGTCTTTGTTGAGTTTGAGTTTAAGCCAAGTCCAAGTCTTATAACTTTGTTATAGATATTCGATGCCTAGTTATGTTATGAATTCAATTCCCCATAGAATCACTTTATATTATGGACAAAAAGTTGAAAATATATATCATATCATTCTTTAAATCCTATTTGCAAGTTATAACAATCTAAAGTGAAACATATAGCATTGCACTTTTTTTTTATGGAGAAAAGTTGAAAATGCCATGTCATTCTTTAAATCCTATTTACAAGTTAAAGCAATTTAAAGTGAAACATATACAAATTAAATACTAGCAATTCCTTCATAATAATATAAACTAAAATATATATGCTATGACAGTATATTATTATTTATGAATTATGTTACAGCATATGAAGCCAAGTGAATCCAAATAAAGTATAAAGCATGACACAGTAAATTTTTGACTTACAACAAAGGGCCTACGGTTCAAAGTGGGGTGTGAAATTTCCAGCCTTCTGCAGAGTTGTCAAATTGAAAAAAAGAAAATGTTATGGATGAGTAGGCTATCATGTTATGAAGGATTCAATTCAGGTGTAAAGCATGCCTAAGCCTTGCAACACCAGTAGAATTAGGAGCTTACTTCAACACATGAAATGTCATTTTGCTGTTGTGAGTTATATGCCAGTCATTTAAGGTTTTGGTGTTGATGTTAGAAGTAGCGTCAGGCTTCTACTTCCAGCCCAGTTTGATCTATGAAGGGAAATTTAAATTATAGCCTAACGGCTATTTAAATTGCAAGATGAATTTTATGAAGAGGCACGTCATTTATTAAATGATGCTTTATTTATTTAATCATTGAGGTTGACATCCTTAGGCGCAATTTTATGAAGTGTTGCGATTATTTGAGGCCGACTTCATGTGTCTTGGAGACATGACTTTTTGTGGAGGCCAACATGAAGATAGAAGAGATGCGTCCCTTCCATTCATGTGTATATATACACGATGCTCCTCCATTGTAAATCATTCATATTCGATATTCATCATAAGTTCAATATACATAAGTGCGAGTAAGTGTGAAGATATACCTCATAGGCAGATTGATATATTGAAGAGGCCGATCCAGCATTGTAGAAGACTAAGTTTGTCATCAACATAAGCTTCATATTGGTTCTGTGTTAGCATCAGATTATGATGCTATTCTTGGCCTCATATTTGGCCTCATTGTAAAGAAGTTCATCATTTGTTGATATTCAATATATAAGTGATATATTGTTGCTAGGTTCTCTCCCTCAAGTGGAGGGTTTTTCCTAGGGTATATGTTGTGTTATTGTGTCTAATTTTGAATTAAATTTCTACTCTTACATCTGATCATAAGAACTAACATTCACGACAATTGTTTAGGGTTTCAGGATGCTCATTTAAGGTTTTAGGACGATCAAAAAGTCAAAAGAATCACCTTGAAATCTTACCCAACACTAGAATCTTCTTGGAACTGATTTCAAATTGCCACGTCTACCCCAAAATCACCCAAGTACACCCTTCACCATTTCCATACAATTTTGACCACTAAAATCCAAACTCTACCCAATTCCACAGTCAAATCACATATGAATTTGATTCTGGGATAAATTATACCCAGAAACACAAGGTTTTCCTACCAATTTGGATAGCATAGCTACAAAGACTCAAATGAGACATTAGCTACTTCTCCCGTATTATTACAAAAATAAGGTAGCAATCTCTAGGAAGAGGTGTGCCACTATGACACCTTGATTCATACAAAATACTCTCCAAGAACTGATGTGAAGCTACCAAACTACACTCTCAGCTCTCTCTACTATGCCACAAGTTCTTCTATGTCTGTTTTCTTACATTTTGAGGGAAATTCTTTGATAACTATTTTTAGCAAGAAAATGAAGCGTGTATAAATAGAAAATGTTGTGGCTCACCTTAGGATTTATCTTGGCAAAAAACTGATCAAAAACAAAATTATGGTTTTCATAAATTCCTGGAACTATTTCAATTTTTAGGTTTTGCAATTTTCAGGACTTCCTAAGTGGTTTTTAGGGGTCAAACTTAGCTAAACGGACTTTGCACCCTTTCATCATGGTGTCTTAAGCTTCTGAGCATTTTTTGAATGGTATTGTTTTGAGTTACAGTCCCAAAGTGATGTCTCTAACACCTTGACCTACTACCTTTCAGATAGTCCATCAAAACACTTGCATGAACTACCACCTATAATGAACCCTCTTTGTGGAAGTCCAAAAGAGGAATTATTTCCACTTACCTTATATGTTATCTAAATTTCATACCCTCGACTTTCAACTTCATGACCAATATCAAAAGCAACTGAGGTATTTCATATCAAAATCTAAAAGAACTCATTGAGAAGGATATGCTTTGGATTTTTCCTAACAAAGATGTATTTCATGTTTTCTATCTGAAATAAAGTACAAAATATGTAAATAAATTGAACTACCAAAGCTAAGTGAAGATACTATAAGCAATCATGATACACAAACAAAATCCTTTCAATCAATAGATTAATAAATATTTAATGATTTTTTTTAATTACCTAATAAAAGATCTTCTTTAAGAAAGCAAGTTTTTCAAGCACAAGACTCTTCCTTTCCTGTGCTTTAGGGAAAATAGGTGGAGTAGTTCTGAACCTATATCATATATAAACACAGTTACTAGACATAAGTGATCAAAGGCCATACAATGTAAACTATAGTGATCAATTTTCATTAGAGCAATGTTCATTAGCATCCAGTTGAAAAAATATATCCTACCTCTAGTGAACATAAAGAAATCTCAACATGTTTACTACTAACATGTACGACCAAATGCCCATTTATTCATTTAAGTACAAGAGCATCGTTGAATTGTAAAATAGCTTGTTCATTGCAAAACTTTACATGAATTTTACTGTCAAAGCACCAAGCGTAATACATACCATTAGAAGAAATTGACAAACTGCAATTACTAAAACTCCTTGTGCTCCAGCAATATGCAATCCTGGTATTCCAAGGTAATCTAGAGTGTCACCCTGAGAAATATAAAGCACATTTACAAGTGTGAGGATAATTTCTTTCCATTATATCAATAGTTTATTTTAGACCACACCGCAAGTTCCATCACAGGGTTTTCCTATAAAGCCTCAAACCAAATATGTTTTATTTTGATAAATTTAAATAGAACCTAATTGCAAGGTAAGGTATTCTAAGTCTCAAGTATGAATTTAGGGTAAAAGAAATTTCAATTAATTACATATTACCCAGAGGTGGTTTAATGAAATAATATAGCCTAATCTGTTCAATTGAAAAGTTGCAGTTTCATATGTCAAAATAATGTATGGGATACTTACAAGAGAGACATCAGACTTCTGCCTTGTTGTATGTTGTTATACAGATTGTTATAAAGGAGTACATGTGCTTGCTGTAACTGTTTTCATTCTCTTTCTACACAGTCATAACTCAGTGACATAAATTTAGTAAAATTATTCATCAAATTCTGTGAAACTTTACTGGTGTTTTGTAATGAAAGATTACCTTGGTGATGGCGGTTCATGTGTCCCCCAACTGTTTGTGATTTCATAAATTTCATTTCACAAAACCTGCATTCATACAGCGCCTGTTGTTCGCATCTTCCTTGGTTGATTCGACCCTGCACTTTCTTTTGTCTGCATAATCCACACTATCAAAATTACAAGCAAATCTATCACAAAATTAAAATGCAGTCGAATGAGGGAGGGAAAAGGAAAAGTTCGCATCTTCCTTGGTTCATTCGACCCTGCACTTTCTTTTGTCTGCATAATCCACACAATCAAAATTACAAGCAAATCTATCACAAAATTAAAATGCAGTCGAATGAGGGAGGGAAAAGGAAAATAAAAGGAGGGAAAATGAATGAGGAGAGGGAAATTAAAAAAACCATTTTTGAAAAAGTATTTTTCGTCTTAATTTAAAACAATTTACACAAAATATATATATATAAGAAAAAATTAATATTTTTCATAAATATATATATATAAGACAAAATTAAATATATAATTTATGTTTTGTAGTATAAATTAAATTACTATGATATCCTTTCTCAAAGTACATTTAAGATATTTAAATTATAAAATATTATATTTTAAAACAATGGTTGTGTCTAAGTAAATATGTAATTATTACTTAAAATTTCAATAAAAATAAATTAAAAAATCTTCCACCGCATGAAGGTTTAAAATAATCTTAAATAACATCTATATAACATAATAACATAATAAGAATTAACTGTAGAATTATTGTTTATTTCTTTTCAATAATAAAATAATATAGATATAACATATTAGTTTAAAATTATATATGTAAATACATTAAATCTATTTGATAATGATACTCATTTTTAATTAATTGACTATTAAAATATTCAATATATAAATTATTATGTAATATTAAGTAGAATTTAAATGAAACATTATGAAATAAAAAAATTATATAATAAATAAAGCTTATTACGTGTATAAATTATTATAATCATATCTAATAAAATTTAAATAATAATTAATATCAATTATAAAGTTTTAAAAAAAAACTAACTTATAAATTATGTTCTTAATCTCAATAAAACATCATACAATTTACTAAAAAAACCAACCTAATTGTATATCAAATCATATTAAAATTCTTTATTAATTATAATTATCATATATTTTATATTATTATTTATAAATTTCTATTTGTAAAATAAGACATTTAATTTATTTATTATAAAAAATCAATATAAAATTTATATTAATTATTGTTAACAATTTGATTAATTATATAATAATAATTAAATATTCGTACCATATTAAATTATTGTTAAAAAAATAAAACAAAATTAATCTAATAAAATTCAATCATATAATATAAAAATTATATAATTCTAAATAAATTTCTTAATCTGTGATGCTTGTTACCTTTGGAGAGGCTTTCATTTAATTATTGAGTGAAAATGCACTAAATTTCCCCTATTGGAAAGGCTTAATACACCAAACAAACATGAAATACGCTTTTTAACTTAGAGGGCTGGTTTTAAAATTTTGCAATTTAAGACAATTTACACATAAAAATATATATATAAGACAAAATTAATATTTTGTCTTAAATTAATGTCTTAAAACATCCTTTTATGTAGTAGTGTAAATGTTAATTTTTTTTATAAAATATGTGAAGGCCTTAAGACTGCACTGAGAGGCAATGCCTTCAACGCAATAGGTATTTTTGGTGCACCAAGCAACCTAGGCGGCCAAATGGCCCACTTAGGTAGGGGTCCCATGAGGGGGATTTAAGCTCTATGGATTGATCAAATTCGATAGAAAAAAGAATAGAGGAGTAGTATTCATTTATTTAGTCGTTTTTATTTGTTTGATATTTAGTCATTTTTATTTGTCTGATATTTAGTCATTTATTTAGTCATTTTTGTTGT
The DNA here is from genome assembly GCA_007258455.2 of Sequoia sempervirens. Taxonomy (NCBI): domain Eukaryota; kingdom Viridiplantae; phylum Streptophyta; class Pinopsida; order Cupressales; family Cupressaceae; genus Sequoia; species Sequoia sempervirens. Next base: position 123,033 of record VDFB02392203.1, on the reverse strand, counting down.
GATTTTACCCGCTGACGAAATTAGTCACTTATAATGATCAAAATAGTCATTTATTTGCAAAATTCTACTAGTGTTAGTCATGTGACTAAAATTTTTAGTCATATGACTAAATTTTTTAGTCATGTAGTCATTTATTTTCCAAATTCTACTAGTGATTGCAATTTTTTTACTTCTTTATATATAAATTGTAAGAGTTTATTTCTAATTAAAAATAGATAGATTGAAATTAAATTAGATTTTAAAATATTTGTGAATTCACAAATCCATTAGCTATGTTACCAAACAAAGGGATGTGAAGCAACATTAGAAATATCTAATTATAAATGAGACAAAATCTACATGCACTTCTATAAAATTATATACTTTGGATCTATAATTGTAGAAGAGAGGGATTCGATACTCATGATTTCTCTTCATTCAGAGAGCCTCACAGGATGAACTACCCTAAACTACCTCAAGGAACATCGTAGAAGTTTCAAAATCAGAAAGAGTAAGTCACGAAGATTCTTTGGACAAACTAACAATCTCTCGGCCAAAGGACATCAACACAAAATATAGACATCGACGTGGTGTGTTGGTGTCTTGGAGGTGCAATGGTATCTTGTACAGACTAGAGAACGAGTTTACAACAAAAAATTCCTAAATGACTACTTCCACCCCAATTGTTAAGAATATACAGAATGCGATAAAGTAATAGAAAGTGAGAAATAAAATAAAGTGAAATAGAAATGTTAGAGATAAGGAAAAGAAAGGAAAGAAATACTTAGAACCACATGATTACTGAAGCCTCCACCAAATGAATGTCTTCAAAACCTGCGTCTGTAAGATTTGGAGAGAATGTTGGGGCTGTATAGGGGTTTACCTCATTCAAACCCCCATTTTTGGTGTTCCCGCCACAACAAACATCCAAGAAGATAGAGAAAAAGAGAAATGAGCAAAGCATGTGGTGAAAGAAAAACCCACTTAGGAGTAGAACCCGCACCACCAAGTAAGCCTGTGATAAAAGAAAACCTCGCTCGAGGAGGAGAACCCGTATCACCAAACATGTGATAAAAGCAAACCCCGCTCGAGGAGGACAACCCATATCACCAAGTAAATATGTAAATAGTAGGGGATATGGAACCCCAGGATGCTCACAAATGTAAGGAAAAGGAGATAGAGCTACAAGGAGTGTTGTAAAGAGAGCTTAAGAGAGCTTGAAGCTGCTACAACAAGCTATATGAAGTTGTGCAAGCAAGTGATGGAGAGAAGCTAAAAAGTTAGAATGAAGCAAGAGATGTGGCAACAAGACTTGGAAGAAGATAAAAGTTGCAAATGGAGTGAAAAGACTTATTTTAAGGAGAGAAGAGAAGCAAAAAGAAGCTTCATGGGCAGTTTCAAGGAATCTCGAGTCATTACCACCGACCAAAAGAGGTGACAAGTGGAAAGCATGATTGAAAATGGTCGTTTGAGAATTGACACGTCATAGGATGCTAGCGCAATGCGTAGATGTATGCACAGCGTGGTAGTGTCTGGACAAGTCATGCTACAAAACAACGCGAACAAGAAAAGCACAAAGTAAAATGAAAAGCTAACACGCGAGGGTGGCTATTGAAAAGGGGTATTGGAGCATCCTAAGATGGAGAAACACTGATTCAAGGCTTAAAATGAGCCTACTCAAGATGATAAGGAAGTGGACACTAAAGCAAAAGCAAGAATGTATGTGAAATTGCAAGGGGTGCAATTTTATGCTTATACATTTTTTCCCCACTTTAGCAGGCATATGAATCTATGCTAATATGCATGCTAAAGGAAATCCACTAAACATAAATAGCATCACATGTCAAAAGGATAATGTAGGGGAATCAGATAACTCTTTGAACCATGGAAGCATGCCACCAGGCTGAAGACCTACAAGATCAATACATTAGACAAGATAAACCTACACTAGATAAAAGTGTTAGAACATAAAAAGCTAAAGGATTCGAGTCAACAAAGTAAAGAGACCTCGATGTAGAAGGTTGTCTCAGTACTATACACCATTCCCAAACTAAGGAATAACACATAGAAGAATTCAAAAACAAAGAGAGGAAGGGTATATACATAGGATGAAAAAGATGTAGATCTTTGATTTGGTACATACAAGAGAGAAGAGAGAGATGAACAAAGCATGTGGTGAAAGAAAAACTTTCTCAAGAGTAGAACCCGCACCACAAAGTAAGAGTGATAAAAGCAATCCTCGCTTAAGGAGGAAAACCCATATCACAAAGTAAAAGTGATAAAAGAAATCCCCACTCAAGGAAGAAAACTCGTATCATAGAGTAAAAGTGATAAAAGCAATCCTTGCTCAAGGAGGAAAACCCATATCACCAAAGCGGTGATAAAAGCAATCCCCACTCAAGGACGAAAACCCGTATCACCAAAGAGGTGATAAAAGAAATCCTCACTCAAGGAGGAAAATTCGTATCACCAAATATAGGATATAAAGGAGCTCTATAGGTTCTCGGTCCTACAAAGCAAGACAAATCAGAGAATCCTATGGCTGCTACAAGCTACATTGTAGGACAGTCACATAAAATATAGGTGTAGTCAGGCTACCCCCAAGCTAGACGCGACTGTATGAAATAGATCTAGTTAGGTTGACCCCAAGCTAGATGCGAAGATATGAAATAGGTCTAGTGAGGCTACCCCCAAGCTAGACGTGAAAGAATCCATTTGAGATAAAGACTTTCAAAGGGGGTCCCTCAAGAACCCTTCAAAATAGAAAAAGGGTTCCACTCAAGGGACGTTGCAGTTGAAAGACATAGTGAAGAGAGGGGTCCTTACGAAGGACACACATCTCTGAAATGAGTTATCACTGCCCCCAACATAGAGGGGAGGAGAACCATGCAAACATACTTAGAACATACATGATAGAGTTAAACATCAATATCACTTGTCATGCAAAGAAAAGGTAGGTGCATCAATCAAATGGAAGTTTGATGGTACCAAAATCACAAAGGTGTTGTATTTTATCCTTCAAGGCCTTATATTCACTAGTGGAATGGCTAGGGACTTGATGGTATGCACAGAAAGAATGTTTATGCTTATGAACTTTCTTGTGTACGAGAAGGAAGAGTAATCAAGCAATATTTTCAAAGCCGCAACAAGATATGCTCTTGCTTAGATAGAGGATGAGGAGTAGGAAGCAACCCTTTCTCTTATGGAGAAAAGTTTGACTTCTCACAAGAAGTAGAAGACACGAAGATAGAAGAAAAAGGAGGATCTCCATAAAGAGTAATATTCTGACAATGGGGATCACACTCTTCTATGGGATTTCCATCATTCTTCTTAACAGGACTACCAAAGTTAACCTCTTTAATAGAAGTGTGATCACCTTCCTCAAAAGGAGGACCGATGCCAAGAATATTACAATTTACATCTACATTATCCCAAGATGTAGAAGAATGACCATCTTTGATAGCAGGTTTGGATGATGTTTTCGAAAGGTCTAAGTGGATTGGGTCAAATTTATATTCCTAAATGAAGGAATCTATAAAGTCTAGAGAACTCCAATCATCGCCAAGACATGTATTCCTTTGAGAAGAAGTAGAAGGAACACACTTAGGACTCCTTGCTTCAGAAGGATCTTCTTCAGGGACATTTATCTTGAGAGTACCCTTTGTAGTAGGTACTACTGGAGTAAACATCGATACATTAGAGGAAACTGAAGGGATGAGAGTAGGCACAATTGAAGCTCAACCAATAGCTGCCATCTCATATAAGTGTATAGCATTAAGGTTAGCATTGGCTGTGACTACTCGATTGTTATAAATGAACTTAATAGATTTGTGTAAGGTAGACGGGACTGCACCCATAGCATGAATCCACAGTCTACAAAGAAGGAGGTTATATGGTAACTTTTCTGCCATAACATATACAAGGGTGCATATAGTAATGGGTCCAAGTTGCAAAGATAGTACTATTGTACCTAGAGCTTGTCGGCCAACATTATTGAACCCACTAATAACAATAGAAGAAGCATTAAGAGAAGATGAATCAATATTAATCTGAGGCAATCGATCAATACTACATACATTGAGTGCCAAACCAACATCAATGAGAGTATGTCTAATGTCTATTTTATTAATATTAACTCTAATCATCAAAGGGCCTACTTGCTTCTGTACTTTCAAAGGTGGGAGTTCTTGCAGATAGAACATAATATTCGGTGAGTTTGCATGAATATACGCCATCAACACATTAGCATCCATTAGCCTAACGAAAGAAGGCAAGAGAATCTTTTGCAAGGCTTCCTAAAGTGTACCTTGATAAACCGGAGTAGATTGAAGCAAGTCCCCCAGTGAGATCTTATCCAAACTAACTAGAGGTTGTTCGACAAGATCGTAATCACTAGGTGCTTTAGTCATAGGTTTAGAAGATAAAGGAAGAATTGGTTGTTTATTCATTCTATTTTCATAAGTATGGGCTACCACTCTATAAGAGGGAGCCTTAGAAAGATCAGGAGAACCACCATCAAATGGAGCACCATCAATAGAACAATTCCTTTTAGGAGAAGGACTAGCTAGAGTCACATAAATGATCGGTCTCTTAGGCTTTTGAGGGGCAGCAGAGACAAACTACATTTATAGAATCATCACAGCTAGTAGAACAATTATTTCAAGATATATTCTCAACATCAATCCAAACAGTCCTGATCAAATGTGGAATAATTATTTGAAGAAACATTCTCAACATCAATCCAGGGAGAATTAAATGTGGAAGGAGGTTCATCATTCTCTAATGCAACATCTCTAAAAGAGAGTGCATTAGAAAAAAGATGAGATTTTTCATTCATGAATGCATCATCTCTAAAAGAGAGTGCATTAGAACAAAGATGAGATTCATAATTCATGAATGCAACATCTCTAGAAGAGAGTACATTGGAAGGAATGGGAGATTCATCATTCGCCAATGTAACATCTCTAGAAGAGAGTGCATTGGGATAAAAAGATTCATCATTCACAAATGCATCATCTCTAGAAGAGAGTGCATTGGAATGAAGAGAAGGTAGAGTAATGTTAAGAAAGGTATCAATGGTTTCATCTTGTGACAAAATATCCTCTGAAACACAAGGAATTTTGTGAGAAGGATCAAAGATACCAAGTGACATGGGTAAAGCCACGTCACTATCACATGCATGAAATAGAGTATCATTAACATTTTGAACAAAATTAGATATTGAACTAATAAAAGAACATATTAAATTCATTATAATATTTTTGGTATTTCCTATGTTCTAGTAATTTGTACTTTCAAAGGTCTTCAGAGTAAAATTTGAGGTTGGAACTTGCATCAGTCCCTAAAATTAGACTACCAAAGGAAATTGTATTTTATAGAATGAACTAGTTCTCTAGGAGAGCTTTCCAACAGTGCAAACGGTTCTAAATTTCGAGCACCGAGTCAAAAGTTATGACCCCGCCAAGTAGGGGTAAATAAATTCCTAGTTTTTCGAAGAACAATGTTCTTCACATTGGGTTCACCAAAAATGTAGAAGAGGTAGATTCACTGCTCATGAGTTCTCTTCATCCAGAGAGCCTCATGGGACAAACTACCCTAACCTACCTCAAGGAACAATGCGAAAGTTTCAGAATCAGAAAGAGCAAGTCATGTAGATTCTTTGGACAAACTGACGAGCTCTCGACCATCCATGTCAGTATACAATATAGATTTCAGTGTGGAACACTAGCATCTTAGAGGTGTGATGGTGTCTCGTATGAACCAAAGAATGAGTTTATCATAGAAAATGCCTCAATGACTACTTCTACCCCAATTGTTAAGAATCTATAGAATGTGATAAAGTAATAGAAAGTAATAGAAATGAAATAAAGTGAAATAGAAATGTTAGAGATAAAGAAAAGAAAGGAAAGAAATACTTAAAACCATGCAAATGCTGAAGCCTCCACCAAATGAATGTCTTCAAAACTTGCGTCTGTAAGATTTGGAGAGAATGTTGGTGCTGTATAGGGGTTTTCCTTAGTCAAACACCTGTTTTTGGTGTTCCCACCTCCATGGACAGCCAAGAAGATAGAGAAAAAGAGAAATGAGAAAAGCATGTGGTGAAAGAAAAACCTGCTCAAGCGTAGAACCCACACCACCAAGTAAGTGTGTGATAAAAGCAAACCCCGCTCAAGGAGGAGAACCTGTATCACCAAACAGGTGATAAAAGCAAACCCCAATCGAGGAGGAGAACCCACATCACCAAGTAAATATGCAAATAGTAAGGGATATGAAATTCTAGGATGCTCACAAATGCAAGGAAAAGGAGACAAAGCTACAAGGAGTGTTGTAAAGAGAGCTTGAGAGAGCTTGAAGTTGCTACAACAAGTTGTATGAAGCTCTAGAAGCAAGTGATGGAGTGAAGCTAAAAGCTATAATGAATCAAGAGATGTGCCAACAAGACTTGGAAGAAGTTAGAAGCTGCAAATGGAGTGAAAAGACTGATTTTAAGGAGAGAAGAGAAGCAAAAAGAAACTTCCTAGGTGGTTTCAAGGAATCTTGAGCTGTTATCATCGACCAAAAGAGGTGAAAAGTAGAAAGCATGCTTCAAAATGACTATTTGAGTGTTGACACATTGCAGGATGCTAGCACAACATGCTAGTGTCCAAACACATCATGGTACAAAACAACGTGAATAGGAAAAGTGCAAAGTTCAACGAAAAGATAACACATGAGGGTGGCTACTGAAAAGGGGTGTTGGAGCATCCTGAGAGGGAGATAGGTTGATACAAGGGTTAAAATGAGCCTACTCAAAATGTTAAGGGAGTAGACACTAAAGAGAAAGAAAGAATTCATGTGAAATTGCAAGGGGTGCAATTTTATGCTTATGCAGTAATGTATTTGGAATATGCAATTAATCACAAATGGTTGACCCAACATTGGGAAGAGATAATACAACTAATCTAGTCAAACATATTTTCATTTACTTTAATGTTCCTCACCTTTTATCTTTATATAGGATTAAGAAGGGTTGCATAACATTTTCGCATTAAATGCTAGGGTTTTAAATTGTCAAGATGGATAACTATATTTAATAACCATGAATAGGGTTTATGAATGAGGTGGATTTAGGGTTAAAGTTTTTGTAATTTTCAGCATTGCTTATATTATCATATAAGAATATTATGAAACATGCATATTATCATAAAACAAGTTTGTATATAAGTAGTGATCTACATTACAATTTATGCATTTAATTTTATGAATCTAATATAATGGTCTAGATTCCCAAATACTTAAAATAAAAATAAAAATAAAATTTTAGAAGCTGAAAAAAAAACCTTATTCCTTTTTTATTATCAAAGGTCTGACACTATGTACATTATTATAGTGTAAGTGCATTTTTCATAGCGTTTCATTTAACATCACCAATAATCTCCACAAGAACATTTTCCTCATTTAAAATGATGGAAATGATTTGCATCTCTCACAACAATTTATCTTGCAACTATCTTAGAGATAGATTTTGTTGTAGTGTGGCAATCGGTGCATACTCGAAGGTTCTTAACAACTCTAATAATTGTTCTAGGGTGTTTATAACAAACCAAATTTTTAGTATGGTGGTAGAGAAATAATTATTTTTCCTCCTCTTCTACAACATTAAGTAAATTCCTTGAATCTAGAAAATACCATGTTGCCGTCATCTCCCAAGTCCAATTTCTCCAACTTTGCATAGATCTATTGTGTTTGTGGATGTGATATGTCTCCTACATGAAAAAAATTTATTGTTTTATGGCCTTCTATCCAACTACATCCAGGGATCTTTTAAATTCTTTGATCTTTCATCAATTTCCTTGCCATTTGAGCATCACCACATCTACCCACTTCTACATAGATGTTTGAGAGAAGAACATATGTCACAAAATTTTAAGGATCAAAATAAAAAAGCATTGTTGTTGTAAATTCTCCTAAGCCTATATTCATATGCAATCTATAGGTAACCAAAAAACACATACACACAACCACCATAGGTTTAACTGGCATCTCCACACAACCACCACAGGTTTAATTGGCATCTTAATGATTAAGTGTAAAGTGTCTTCAAGATAGTTAGCCTGGAAAAGAACATTAACCATGCAAACATAATGATGAATTGTAGATGTAATGCAATAAGGGTTACTCATATGATTTAAGTATATACAACCCTCATCAACTAGACCTGCATGGATGCAAGCATATAGAACACAAGAAAAGCTTACAATCCCAAGATATGTTTCAGAGTGCTTCATTAATTCAAAGATTTCGAGAGCATCCTTGCAAAATCCATGTTGTGAATATCCTACAATCATTTTCTTCCATGAGATGGTATCTCTTTAGGGAATTTTTTCAAACTGTTCACGTGCCTTTTCTATGCTTCTACATTTTGCATACATTTCCACCAGAGTAGTTGCAACTACAATGTCTAATAAAATTCCTCTATTCTTTATGATTTGATGGATGTACATATCCTACTCCAATGCTCCTATTTTGGAGGACACATGGAGAAAGCTAGAAAAATTTGTGAAGTCTAGCTTTACCCCTACCAATTGCATTTTCTTGAAAGTTTCTAATTTTTTTTAAAAAATCCATGTTGTGCATATCCTACAATCCTTGCATTCCATGAGATAACCTCTCTAAAAGACAATCTATCAAACATTTCATGTTCCTTTCCTATGCTTCCACATTTTGCATATCCTGCAATCATTGCATTCCATGAGATAACCTCTCTTTAAAGACTTTCTTTCAAACAATTCACGTGCATTTTCTATGCTTCCATATTTTCCATACATTTCTAGTAGAGTATTTTCAACTATAATAAATGAAAAAAACTTCCTTCAATGATGCTTTGATGGATGTCCATACATTGTTCCAAAGCTCCCATTTTGTACAAGTAGGTAGGATACTGGCGAAGGTTGTGGAATTTGGATTTACACCTGCCAATTGCATTTGCTTGAAAGTTTCTAAAGTCTTTTCAACAAATCCATTTTGTACATATCCTGCAATCATTATAGTCCATGAGATAGACATTCTTTTAGCTATTCTATCAAACATTTCACGTGCCTTGTTAATGCTTCCACTTTCTTGGATGCTTGTTTATTAGGGAAGTTGCGACCATAATATCTGAAAAAGTTTGTCTATCCTTTATGCTTTAATGGATGTCCATACCCTATTCCAAAGCTCTCATTTTGGCATGGGTAGGGACAATAGCGCAAAGGTTACAAAATTTGGCTTTAAACCTAACAATTGCATTTTCTTGGAAATTTCTAAAGCCTTTTCAACAAATCCATTTTGTGCATATCCTACAATCATTGTAGTCCACTAGACCACATCTATTGGAGGCATCTTTTCAAACACTTCACATGGGAAGTTGCAACTACAACATCTGACAAAATTCCTCTATCTTTTATGCTTTGATATGGATGTCCATACCATAGGCTTTAACGCTTATGTTAAACTCTTCAAGTTTCTTAAGTTGTCCTATTTCCTCTAGAAGCTCTTTCAAGACCTCACGCAATGAAATGTCTAGAAACTCCAACTGCCCAAATTTCCCAATTGATGTCGGAAGCTCTTTCAAGCCTATTAATGTTGATAATCTTAGCATTCTTAAAGAGCTCATATTTTTGAGATCATATGGTAACTTTTCAACCAAATGGCAGTTTGTAACAAACCATATCTGAGTAGAGGACATATGAAAGATGGCAGGGGAAACTCCTCCAAGTCACTTTAGTGCTCCAGATTAAATCTTTGTAGGTTGGTATCATTCAATGTGGAGATACTTTGAAACCCTTCAATTAAGCTTAAAGATTGTTTATCTAAATTTTACATTACTTTGCTCTGCTTTGGAATAGTGAGTGCAACTAACCTCTCCAAGTGAACACTTTGGAGTTGAGTGAGTGAAGACAAGGCACCTAGACCTTTTATTGTGGCCCTTTTTGAACTAAAATTACATATGATTTAACTTTTTAAATTTTTTCATGGTTCTCAAAAAATGGAAGAAGAAAGAATTTTCTTGCAGAAAAGAGTAACACTAGAACCTCTATCTCTAGAAAATTCTTCTCATACCATTGGTTCTCAACCACAAAACCTACATCTAATAAGAGAAATAATATATGCAATTGAATTAGAACAATTTATAGTGGCCAAGATTAATAGTTTAGGTAACATTTTGATATGAAAAGTATTGTTTCAATCCTATCACTATGCATGAGGGAAAACCCACAAAAGCTGAAAAAGTTCATATTTAAAATAGCCTATAGAGTTACCCACTAAACATGTTGGAATATCTTTTGTAGCAATACCCTACCTATCAAACTACATGAATAGAGACAATGATCTATGTTTAAGAAACTCCCCTTTCCTCGGTAGCTCTACTCCTTCTTAGGCATCAGTAACCTCTTTCTCTAGGCTATATTGTCCTAGCTTCCCAAATACATGGCCAAATCTTGCAATACATGTGTTGAGAAAAGTACAACTCAAAGGTATTTACATAAGAGATTTTTGCTTGAATTATGATAATTACAAGCACCATGTCAGGTCAATATTAGAAAGTACTGATAGCAAAAAATTTTAACCTATACAAGGAATTGCATTTACCTTGAACTACTGATTAAATTCAAGGTATTTTTATTTGCAAGTTTTAGCAGCATGAGAAAGGAATCCTGCCACTACAACTTTTGAACATTAACCCAAATGTCAAGCAGTGCATCAACACACATTTTATTGTCCTTTGGAAATGCGGCTAAATCTAAGAAACATTTCCTCTCATAAAAATCACCAAAACAAAGACACACCACAGGTGAGGTTTGCAATAGCTGGCCATCATAAGTTAGAATTAAGAGCTTTACAACCCAAAAAACACACAACACACATAAATTACAAAACATTCTTCTCAAGTTAGCGAAAGCAATGTAAAAAAAATTACATATCACCAAAATGAACAAGAAAAAATTAACATTTGGGTTGTTCCAAAAGAGATCTAGCCCCAACATACACAATTTGCAGCTTTGTACAAAACAAAATTTAGAAAAAAAATGACAAAATTATTCAGATCTAGATTGCTGAAAATCTTTTCAGTGTTGAAACCCTAAAACAAAACTTAAATTTTCCATCGCTAACTCCATAAATTAAAATTTCAATTTTTCAATACCCAAATAAAAGTCTTTATAAAGATAGTAGTCCTGCAACCCTAAGTTTTCACTAACCACTGAAATCCTCAAATTTTCAACACAACTGAAATGTTACATAAAATTTCAAATCTAGGGTTTGCAAAATTCAAAATTTATAATAAAATTATGAAAAAGGATACAATCAATTCATACCTTCTGAACCTAAATATATCTAGAAATGCAAGGCCATCATGAACCCTAGATTTTGAAGGAACTTATGATTTGCGAACAAAATACCACAACTTCGCTGAAAGAGGGCATGACAACAAAGAAACACCATTTTTTCTCCAGTTACTCCCAATATTCAGTCTATCTTTTGGGATATGTTTTGGAAAGGTGAGGAGATGATGGTGACGTATACGCTCAACCTGCAATCCCATTTCCCTCTGTTGGCAAACCAACAGCTGTAGCTAAGGTGCAGTGTAAACGATATACTTTCCTCCACATTAAATATGCACCAAACTTCAAGCACAGTCAACTTAAATGTGAACGGGTGAAAAAGTGACTATGACCAGTCACGATTAAAACAATCATCTCCCACTCCTTTGTAGTAATGTTTGTCATTGGATTTATTATATACTTTGACACACTTCAAATTGGATACACCTTCGGCATAAATAATTCACACTTTTATTCAATGTTTTTGCATTTTCATTTTTTATTGAATTTAATTAGAATAAAATCATAATTGATTAATATGATTTTTTAATGGTGATTTTTTATTTTTTAATTATTTATGATAATTAGTTGGGTATGTGCAGGATCATCATGGAAAAAATAGGCCCTTAAGCGGCAATTTTTTTTCAAAAATTAGAGTTAGGCAACTTGACGTAAAAATTTGAATAAGTTATCTATGTTATTTCAAAAATATGTAAGAATGGAATCTATAGAAAATTGAATGTAGTTTCTAAACTAATAGGTTTGTTTAAAAAAAATCTATTTGGTGAAAATTTGAAATTTCAATGTAGTGGTACTTAAATTTTAGGGAAAAATAAGAAGTAGGTGTCTCTCTGACCACCCTAACCATAATAAAATGATAATATTTTTTTATAAGAGTTTAGATATAAGTAGACGACTCATGCCCCGATGTGATGTATATTTTTTTGTAATTTGTTTCAAGTAAATAATTAATTATGAATTTTTTATTACAAATTTTAAAAAAATATAAAAACTCATATGTCTAACCACCTTAACTTGGTCAAAACTTCATGAAATTCAATTTTTCTTTTTTTTAATTCTATAGTATGCAAAGCATAGAATGTGATGCATGTTTTGGATTCAAAAAACTTGATATCGTTTGAAAGCTATAGATGTTTTTCAATCAGCCTATCAATCAGGACTTTAGTTGTAATTAGAATAGAAAATGAATAATAATTACTTATTAAATTCAAAGTAAAGCATAATTTATATCGATGGAAAGCTCAGAATATCCTTTAAAAAACCTTTTCGTTTCATCAATTTTGGGTAAAAAAATAGTCGTCAGCCACATACCCATCATATTGCCACTTTTTGGCCCATCATGATCCTGGACATACCCAATTTTTTTTTTATTATATTAATTAGTGCGTAGGAAGGTCTAGTTTACATTAATGTTGACAAACAACATAATTCATTCTAGAATCCCATCATTACTTCATTAGTCATTTTGAAAAATCTATCTTATTCCTAAAATATCTCATTTCCATCTTGGTTCAAATATGTGGGTACAAAAATTAATTTGTTGAGATTCCATCTTTGCAAATTTGAACATCAAATATTTATTTTAAAATTTTAAAATTTGAATCCTTACTACCATTTCCTTTGACCATTATGAGTTGACTAAAGTGTGAACTATCTAATTTGCATGCTTTCAATGGTAGACTTAAAGACTAACTCTAATTGACATGAATCATATAGCATAACTAGGAGTCACATTTATGAATGAGATTATAAGTGGAATAAAAGAGATTGTGTCAATGTTGCATCAGCAAACTAAAAGCATATATTGCACACTTGCTTACTAATATTTACCTTGTTTCACTTCTATGTAATGGTTCATCAAATAGTCAAACTAAAGATAATTTGACTCTCACAATTCAATATATTATCCAAAGGTCTTTTTAAATGTTGCATATCCTTGCATAAATTCAAATTCTAAACATTGAGGCAAACAATTTTTAGCCTACAAAATTTTCCTAGAGCATATTTTTGAGGTATGGATTTTTCTATAGTTGTACACTCACAAGGATTACCTTTATATTCATGGACCTAAACTAGGAAGGAAAACAACCAAAATTGTAGGTTAGCAACTGTGGATAGAGAAAAAGTACATCATATTTTGCTTGCTTGATTTGGGAATAATTAACAACAAATTGGACTTAATGAGGCCTTGATTTAATGTTGTTAGGTGTTTTACACATCCACATTAGGTCTTGGACCCTTGTAAATGCATTAAACAATGTCTTGTAAAGGTGTTGTGAAGTGTTGTAAATCACTTTCATACTTTTATAGACTCTTATTAAGCATTTAAGTCTAATATTATTTTAATTCAAAAGTTAGTTTTTCCCTCCTCTTCTATAATTAAATAATTATTTTAATAATTATTTTATTATTCATTAGCCTTTTCTCTCTATAATTAAATAAATGTTATATTTATTTAATTATTTATCCTTTCTTCATCTCCTCAATTAAATAATTATTTTTAATTATTTAATTATATAATTTTTGCTCTCCTTTCTTTTGAAATAAATAATTTTAATATTTTATTTATTTCTCCTATGTTGGCCACCTAAATTAAATAATCTTTATTATTTAATTTCTCTTACCACTTATTTTTTTGTGACAATCTTATCTTCCACCTCAATTCTTTATCTATCCATGTCTTTCTCCTCTCAATTAACCTCCAGTCTTGATTAAGTTATTTTCTAATTTAATCTTGGCCCTTGATCATGATCCTTATTCTTAACTCTTCTCTATAAAAGGAGACCTTTTAACCCTAATACATTATTAATTCCTTCATTTTTCATTCATGATTCATTCATCACTCATTCATATTGCCAAGTCAAGCAAGCTATGGTTTAGCATTTTGAGTCTTCACAAGGAAGTGTCTTCAAGAACATCATCAAGGCATTCAAGAACAAGATTCTTCATTCATTATTGAAACAATTCAAGATCCTTCATCATGGAAAGTTTCTAATTGCATTTTTTCATATTTCACGCTTCATTATCTTATTTCTTCATTTTGGTTTAATTACCCAAATGGGGTTTGACCAAGGCAAACCCCCAATACCTAACAATCAACATTTTCTCTCTCTTCCTTTGTGCGATTGTAGATTTAGGTGCTTATATGACTTGGAAATGATTGAAGATTAGGTTGCAAACTTTTTGAAGTCATCTCCACTTTTGCAAGGCCAAAATCAACACAAAAAGTCAACAATAGTGCTAAAAATTAGGTTTTCAGATCTGGACACTTGGAGGTGCAAATTGAGCAAAATGGGAGCTCCAGATTCCATTTTTGAATTTTTAGAAAAGCCAAAGTGGACTAATTCACCCAGAGTGGCGAATGAGTCCCACTATACCTATTTTATGGATATTTTTGTAGATTTAGATACCGATTTGACTAAAACAGGCCCTGGTGCAATTTTTTGGAACTGGGATTGATTCACCTAGAATGGTGAATGAGTCCTGGTAGGCCTAAAAATTAGCATTTTTAGAATCTCAGAGTCATTTCCAGTCCTCGGGAAGTTTATAGGTGCACACATTCAATTTTACAACTTTCTATTTTGTTTTACTTGCGTTTCTATTCATCTTTCTATATCTTTTTGCATACCTTACTATGTTTTCAAACACTTTGCATTTCTTTAGTTTTCACTCAATAATTGATCTATTTATCAATTTTTTGCATTTAGGGCATTACATTAAAGATACATTTCATTCATATTTACATTAATCTTGAGTGTAGACATTGCCCATTTTGGCCTACCTCTCTCCTTTTAGGTGAAAAACCCTAGAAGTGTTAGAGTCTTAGGGTGCCAAAATCTTTGTTTATAAGAAAAAAGTGTTAAAAAACAACACCTTTGGCAAATAGATTCCTACAATTTAGATAAATACATCTACAATGAAATCAAAGCTAAGTACCCACGCATTTAATTTATTTAGTTTTTGTATTTAAATTTGATTGATTAATTATAGCTTTTATTTTGATTATCAACCCCTAGCTCTATTATCTATGTTAAGTAAATGGTTCAATTGCTCTATTTATTTAATCAACCTACACATTTATATAAGGCAATTGTTTTTCTCTTACAATTTTGGTGAATTTAAAACTCTACACAACCTAGAGTTTGACCTTAGCATTCATCATTCATATTCATCAAATTTCCCCATATCTAATTTTCTAATATACCATTTTATATTAAATTTAATGAGTGTTTAGATCCACCCTTCTTTGTATTTAATTTTCATTCCATGATTAGTGTCTAGGCCTTCATTTTGTCAAATTTATATGACTACATCCACTCATCCTCAAGTTACCCATCACCTTGAGTCCTCATTGATCAATTCCTTTAACTAATTTGATGTGTCATTATGTTTTGTGGTTTCCAATCCTTCTATAGAAATATTTAAATGTTTGAGAAATTGTTTTTAATATAGGCTAATTTTTGAGAGATTTTGTAGTGGTACAAATATATATTTTTATTTTGGTGTCAATATTTTCTAAAAATTATAGATTTTTACAAGTGATGCTGAGAAATTCTCATTTGGAGAACTCATACATATACAATAAATTTAAGTATTCATTATTTATTATGTTTCTACTTTGAATTTGACATTGTATTTCCTCTAAAATTGCAAATAGCTTCTTTGCAAATTGTTATTGATCTCCTTGTTGAACAACTAATGCCTCTCTTGATTTATCTCCTCTTTATTTTCTTCTTTCTTTCCATCTTTCATAAAATTTACAAACTTTCCTTTGGATACCTCCATTTCTATCATGACATGCACAAAATTATTGTAAAATGTGAGTCTTCTATTAGACTTAGTAAGTTTCCTCTTTTTACCTTGATACTTTTTCTCATTCTTGGTTTCCATAAATGCTACAAAATTTTACTAGTTAGTAAAACCCAAAATAAATTAATAGATTTATATATAACCCTTCTATATATCCATGTATCATTTCCTACCAATTAATCCTACCTATTTCTCATTTTTCTCCCAAATCAGGACAAAACATATTCCATAATTCTTTTGCACATAAACATTCAAAAAATTGTGTTTACAATTACCAGGTTTTCTATAAATCTCACAATTTTGCAAATTCAAGTTAGAGAAGTAGGGTAGCTTTTGTAGAATAAGTAGTCATTTAAAGAAATATTTTTTGGGTTCTAAAACATTATTCCATGTTCATTTAAAGGTTTTTTCTTGAACCTCTTTTATTTCTAATGTTCCAACGATTATTAAGGTTGTAACAATGGAAATAGGGTGCACCACCTTTTAGGAGATGGAGCACATGGATAGGGTTCCTATTTCACTCTTTTTTCATTTAAGGAAACCCTAGAGATCTCAATCCAATGATAGAATGAGAGAAAGAGATCTGCTAACTTAGTTTTCCTAGGGTATGTTTAGAGACTAAGATGGGGTTCACCACCAGGCTAGGGCTTGGAAAGATAATTAACATGTAAAATCTACTAATGTGCAAGACTTGAATAAATGACCTAGAAATGAATGCAAATTAGAACAAAAAACTAAGAAATCATAGAGGTGCACCTGGAAACCTATAGAATCTTGAAAAAAGGTCTGAAATGTTGAAATGTTAAAATTAATGCACACTAGGACTCATACACTAGGTTGGGTGATTTAGTCCCATATTAGGGTTTCTAGGAAAGAACAAAAATCTAGCAGTGACAAGTCTAGATATTCAAAAAACTAGAAAATTCACTATACTGGGACTCATACTCCAGAAGTAGTGTATCAGTCCTGCTTAGCTTCTTCAGAGGATCAAGATCTAAATTTTCTCTTCAATCTCTAATCTTTCTTCCAATCTTGATTTTCAGGTTTGAAATGCTCGATTCTACTCTATAGGTGCCTTTTAGTGATCTTGTGAACAAGGTGACAACTTTGACAACATGACAACTTCTTCCAATCTTGCTCTTCAATGTATCTTCAACCTAGGTCTGCAAATCACATACTAAAGAGGGAAATTTTTTATTTTTTTAGTAGAAATGGGTTTACCTTAGTCAAACCTCATTTTGTTAATCAAACCTTGAAATGAATTGAAATAGAAATGAGGAATGATGAATGAACAAAATGCTATGATGCAACTCAGTAAACCCTTGGAACAAAAGGCTACATTCTTGTATGTAATGGCTAGCATGAATGTGGATCTTGAATCTTGCTTGAATGTTGTAGATCTCGAGAATTGAATGCTTGCTTGAATCATGAAACCCTACATCACAAATATTAGCTCAAAAAAAAGCATGATGCATGATGACTTTGACATGATTCTTGATACTTAAATGATGCTCTAAAACACTTGATAATCAACTCTTAAATGGTCTTGAATTCTCTTGTAAACTCTTGTACAATCTTGTGAACTCAAATTTTCTATAAGGAGTCATCTCATGAAAGTATTAGGTCACTTGAGTGCTTTCTAGGTGGAAAATGAGTGAAATAACCTTGTATTTATACTTGTTTATGCCAAATTCCTGAAAGTACAACACTACAAGCTGACATTCAATCTAGGAGAATAAAATCTCACCAATAATTTAAATTTAATTTAGGTCTAAGCCACAAGGACTCATGCACTACTTGTGGTATATGAGTCCCATTAGGCTAAGCTTTGGGACATATTTTTCAAGATAGCCTTAGATTAATGTAAAATTTAGATCAGGGCCCCAAAACTTAGGTGGGACCCATACACCCAAGGTGGCGTATTAGTCCCAGATCACTAAATTTGGGCCATACAATCCAAAAAAACATGAATTATGATTGGATGTTGGTAAATGTTGGGATTATCCTTAGAAAGATGCATTAATTAAGGCTTGTAATGCAAAATAAGGCCAATTAAAGCATAAAGAAGCCTAATTTATTAATAAAACCCTAGTGGAGTCACTAAAAAAGTAACCTTTCTACTTTTTTTCGCTTGTTTGGGCCCTCCTTTTGAGTTTGGCTTAATGTTGCATGGATTTAGTGTTTCAATGTAGATGACACATTCACATTAAATCTTGAGCCCTTGTGAACTAATCAATTACACTTAATAAACCTCTTTTTAATCAAAATCAACCTTAACTTTGCCTTATTTGGAGTGTTGTAAAGTGTTGTAACACACTTTCACATTCCTCTAGGCTTGTCATGAATACTTAGGTCCTCTTATGCTTTAATTGGCCCTATTTTTCATCCACAAGCCTCATTTAATACATTTCTTTGAGGATAATCCCAACACCAATCAATATCCAATCATAATTCAGGTGTTTCTAGCTTGTGTGGCCCAGATTTAGGGATTTGGAACTCATTCACCACCTTGGGCGAATGGTTCACACTTGGATCTTTTGGCCCTGAACCAATTTTCACACATTTCTAAGCATTTTTGGTTTTTGGTCCCGTACATTATGCCAGATGGGATTTATTCACCATCTTGGGTGAATGAGACCCGTGTGGCCCAAAATTAAAATTAATTTAAAGTTCTAGCAGGATTTTATTCTCCTATATTTGATGTTGGCTTGTAGTGTTGTAATTTCAGGAATTCTTGCATAATTGAGTATAAATACAAGGTTCTTTCACTCATTTTATCCTATCAAGCAATGAAGTGACCTAGCATTTAAGAGAGTTCACAAGAGAATTTAAGAATTCAAAAGAGCATTCAAGAGCTTTCAAGGGAATATTATCAAGCATTTTAGAGCTATATTCAAATGTCAATCATCATGTCAAGGATTGCATATAGATCATGTTTTTAATTGTCCTAACAATTGTGTTTTAAGGTTTATGATTCAAGCAAGTGTTTCAAGAAAGATCAAAATCATTCAAGGAAGAGTCAAGAACCACATCCATTGCAGCCATTTCAATCATATTTGCAACACCTTATTACTAGGGTTTGGTGAGTTACAACATTGTCTTTTGTTCATTCATCATTCTCCATTCATATTTACTTTCATTTCAAGGTTTAATTACCAACAAGTGGTTTGACCAAGGAAAACCCCTATTCATTAACCCCACAACATTTTTCCCTCTCTTTTGTGTGTGATTTACATGCTTAGGTTGCATATTTTATAAGGAGAAAGATTGGAGAAAAGTTGTCAAGTAATCAATGTTGTTAAAGTTGTCATCAAGCCTTGGAGAACATTAGTGATCACCTATAGGTTGTGAACCAGAGATTCGGATCCAAAAATCAATCAAGAAAAGCAAAGAAGATAATGAAGAACAGAATCAACTTTGAAAGTTGCAGAAAAGCTCAACTAGACTTATTCGCCACTTTTGGTGAATGATTCCTAGTTCCAATACATTTTTAGGATTTTCCAGATATGGACACCCTTTTGGTAGATTCCTATTCCTGTACATTTTCCAGAAACTAGATTGATTCACCTAGCTTGGTGAATGAGTCTCAGTTAACCTTGACAACAAATTTTCCAGTGATTCAAACCTCCATTCTACCTTCTCTAGATTCTCAGGTTCACACTTTCTGTTTTATAGCTTTTTGTGTTGTTTTACTTACTTTTCTAGGTCATTTAGTATTAGTTTGCATTAAATTAGGGTTTTGTATTACAATTTTTCATTTCTTTATCTTTTTCAAGTTTACGCTTGGTGGTGAACCCATCATTAAATCATTTTCAAACCCTAGGACAACCCTATTGTAATATCTCTTTCTCTTTTGCATTAAGATCTCTAGGGTTATCCTTGAGTGGAATACCTTTGAAAGTGGTTGTGATAGCACTCAATCAGCCTTTCCACCAATTTTTTCTGGTTCCATTTTGGTGAACCTACATTTTGAACATCATAATTCTAATTTGGAGTGCATTTTCATCCTATATTTAGCTTTCATTAACATTGCACTAGAATTTACATTGGTAAATTTGCATTCTAGGGTTTTTAATTTTACATTAGTGAAAGCTCATTTAGCTTGCATTTTTACATCTAATTTCATTGAAAATCATTCAAAATATGTATTTGCATCTTAGACATAGATCATAAAACATCAAAACAATAAAATCTAATTCAAAATTTCTAAAAAATTTCTAAAAAAATCATCACTAGGAGAGTTCATTTGCCACCTTGGGAAAATCAATCCCTCTATACATACTACACTGCATTTTCTGGCATTTATAGTTTAGATTCTGAGTTTTTGTTTGTTGTTACTGTCTTTCTCTTTTAGTTTTCAGAATTTCTATTATAAGCATTTCATTCTTCTTATCTTGCATTACATTTACATTCACTTTGCATTTAGTAGCCTTTGTATGAGTGTTTGGTGTCCTATTCCTAATACTATTTTGAGACGAAGTTCAAGACTCAGGTCATCCTGCGATAGTGCAATCATTGTGGATCTTGGGTTATCTAGCTCTTTCACTCATAGTATTGACATTAGTACACTAGGCATGGACAACACCTTTAAGAACTTTTTTCCTTCAAGTAGTATGCATGCTAAACCAAGGAATGATAGCTAAAAGAAAATATAATTCACATTCATGAGGACTTAGCAAACCTACAACATCAAGTGAAAAATGAGGGTATGTGCAAGATCATTATGGAAAAAACAGGCCCTTAAGTGGCAAAAAATTCAAAAAAATCAGAGTTAGGCAACTTGACGTAAAAATTTGAACAATTTATATATATTATTTCAAAAATATGTAAGAATAGAATCTGTAGCAAATTGAATGAAGTTTCTAAACTACTAGGTTTGATTTTTTTTTTTTAAATCTATTTGGTGAAATTTTGAAATTTCAAAGTGGTACTTAAATTTCAGGGGAAAAATAAGAAGTAGGTGTCTGCCTGACCACCCTAACCACAATAAAATGATAATATTTTTTTATAAGATTTTAGATATAAGTAGAGGACTCATTCCCCGATGTGATGCATATTTTTTTGTATTTTTTTTCCAAGTAAATAATTAATTATGATTTTTTATTACAAATTTTTAAAAAATATAAAAACACGTATGTCTGACTACCTTGAATTGGTCAAAACTTAATGAAATTCGATTTTTATTTTTTTCATCCTATAGTATGTGAAGCATAGAATGTGGCACATGTTTTGGATTCAAAAAATGTGATACCATTTGAAAGCTATAGATGTTTTTCACTAAGCCTATCAATTAGGACTTTAGTCGTAATTTCAATAGAAAATGAATAATAATTACTTATTAAATTCAAAGGAAAGTATAATTTATATTGGTGGAAAGTTGAGAATCTCCTTTAAAAACCCTTTCTGTTTCATCAATTTTGGGTAAAAAAATAGTCGTTAGCCACACACCCATCATATTGCCACTTTTTGGCCCATCATGATCCTGCACATACCCATGAAAACATTTCAACTCTTGCCATCTAGGCTTCCATAGACAACATTCACCTCATGCTTGAAAGTGAAGATGGACTTGACTTTGTGAAAGAAATAGGTGAAATCTTTGGAAAACACCTTGCCTCAAAAAGCAGTTCCCCTTTACCAACAAGCAATGTCACAAACCAAGGAGGAACTCAAATTTCTCCTCACACAAAAATTTTCTCAATACCTACCTATACCAACCCTCAAGTCACAACAACAATGCAACAAGTTAGTAATGTGATTCCTTCCTTGGGTATTCCTGCTAGCATCCCTAGTTCCTATGTGACATTTCACGTTATATATCCTACCACTTTACCATCTATAAGCATCCCATTCACTTGTCCTACAAACACATACACCCCTTCACCTTTGTCACTTCCATCTCTTAACACAAGCAATGACCCTCAGGTATGTGCATGATCATCAAGGAAACAACAGGCCCTTAAGTGGTGAAAAATTCAGAAAAATCAAAGTTAGGCAACTTGATGTAAAAATTTGAATAAGTTATCTATATTATTTCAAAAATATGTAAGAATAGAATCTATAGCAAATTTAATGTAGTTTCTAAACTACTAGGTTTATTTAAAAAAATAAAAAATCTATTTGGTGAAAATTTGAAATTTCAATGCAGTAGTACTTAAATTTCAAGGAAAAAATAAGTAGGTGTTTATCTGACCACCTAACCACAATAAAATGATATTTTTTTATAATATTTTAGATATAAGTAGAGGACTCATGTCCGATGTGATACATATTTTTTTGTAATTTTTTCCAAGTAAATAATTAATTATTAATTTTTTATTACAACTTTTAAAAATATAAAAAACTTGTATGTATGACCACCTTAACTTGGTCAAAACTTCATGAAATTCAAATTTTCCTTTTTAATCCTATAGTATGCAAAGCATAGAATGTGATGCATGTTTTAGATTCAAAAAATGTGATACCGTTTGAAATCTATAGATGTTTTTCAATCAACCTATCAATCAGGACTTTAGTCGTAATTCAAATAGAAAATGAGTAATAATTATTTGTTAATTCAAAGCAAATAATAATTTATATTGATGGAAAGCTAAGAATCTCCTTTAAAAACCCTTTTCGTTTCATCAATTTTGGGTAAAAAAAGTTGTCACCACATAACTTACACATACCCATCATATCACCACTTTTTGGCCCGTCATGATCCTGCACATACCCCCTCTCATAAATCAACTCTTCCAAATTGTTCCATCCCTTCAAAAATAAATCTCCACCATCAACCAAAATCAAAATGGTCCACCTACCTATTATGTTAGAAGTAGTCCATTATCCTTGGAGATATTGCAAACACTAATGCCACAAGCTGTAGAGGTGCCTAGATTTGAGAAATACTGAGGAAAGGGAGATCCTTCTAACCATGTTAATGCATACACCACTTTATGTAGTGACTTTGTCCTCGATGATAAAATCCTAGCTAAAATTTTACCTAGGTCGTTGAAAGATACTGCCTTGGAATGGTTCTCTTCTTTACCGAACAACTCAATTCATTCATTTAATGAACTTGTTGAGGAATTTGTAAACCATTTCCAAGTGCACATGACTCTTAAAATGACCTTGTCTAATTTGATGAGATCCAAGCAAAAGGAAGAAGAAAAGATAACTGATTTTATCTCATACTATTATTCGCTTTATTCCCAAATCAATTTCAAGGTCCCTGACCCTCACCTTCAAAAAAAGTTCATAGAAAATTTGCAAAGCAAAATTCAAGACAAGATCACCATGATGAAATTCCCATCCTTTATGCACTTGTATACTTCCCTCCACAATTATCATAATTCGGTTAGTAGTCATGATACAAAGTCCACTTCTACCTAAATCAAGAAAATTGAACCCGCAAACAAAAACAATTCCCAACCTTTCAGAAAATAAAGGGTTCCTTCAATTTAATCCCCCTCCACAAAAAACTCAAAATTTCAATAACCAAGTAGCTTTTGTTAAAGCCATGATACCCTTTAGCTATGGGGACCCAAAGAGACAATTCACTCCCCTACTTGATACCCTTCATAACACAATGTCCCAACTTTTAGAAAAGAAAATGATTACCTTACCTCCCATCAAAACACTTGACCCTAATGAGCCCTTACCCCCGAGCTTTAGATCAAATGCTTATTTCCATTACCACCAAAAAAATGGACATGACATGGAACATTGCAAGCATCTAAAACATCTTGTGCAAGACTTCATAGATTCCGATCATCTTTCCATTGGGGGTGTTAGTGATCAAGGAAATACGTCTATTTCCGCTCCTAACCAAAACTTTTAAATCTTTACCAACCCCATGCCAAAACATACTATTTCATTTGTCAAAGCTAGCAAAATTCCAAAGAGTGATGTGATGAATGTTGACACAGATCGTGATAACAATGTTTCTATCTAGCATGATACTCTCAATAAAAGTCCTATAATTTAAGAAATGGTAGGAGTGATAGACCTCATTCCTTGTAAGGGTCGAACTAAGAATCCTCTTGACATTGCTTTCTCCTCTAAAGATATACTTAAACATGCACCTGATGGTCCTCTCTACATAGCCAATCATATCTATGACAAGCCCACTAATGGGATACTAATAGATCCCACCTATGGAGAGAATGTGATCATTGAGGAATTCTTATTTTTGCATGAGCTCTATCAAGACATATATGATAAGTTGAAAGCATGGATCAAGAAACACAATGGTTTTTCTTTCCCTACAATAGGATTGATTGCCTCACCATTGCAAATAGGAACAAAATTATTAGATGTCACATTCTCCATCATCCCATAGTCGAACCAATTTTGTGTGAAGTTAGGCCACCCATCACTTCGCTCCATGAAAGTTGTCCCTTTCGTTGTATATAAATACTTAAAGTTTCTCTTTGACAATGAAATGTTCAATGTCCACTATAGTGGCTTCAACCCTTTTTCATCCAAAGAAATTTTTTCCTTACATATCTTTTGGCCAGAGCCCATGGAACCTATAAAACCATGAGAGGCCTCCTTTTTCTTTTCCCATCAAAAGTTCAATGCAAAGAAGATAGCATAGTTGTCCCTCTGAAACATGTCCCCATCAACCTCTAAACTCGCCATCCTTGATGAAACCATACTTGAACCTAAAGAAATTTCAAATAACCAAGACCAACCTAAAACCAAACCTTCACCTACATCTTACAAGTGACCAAGAGACAATGAAAACAAACCCGTCACACCTCCTTGAATAAAACAAGTTTACAAAGTCAAAGAGAAAGTGGTTGACAAACCTCCTGTGGTTCCTTTTGTTCCTCCCCTTAAGGAAGAAAAAAAAACCTATGGTTGATCAACCCACTCCTACACAAATAAAACTTGAAAACAAAACTAAAAGAAATAGAGGTGCTAGAAAGGGGTATGTGCAGGATTATCATGGAAAAAACAAGCCCTTGAATGGCAAAAAAGTTAGAAAAATCAGAGTTAGGAAACTTGATGTAAAAATTTGAATAAGTTATCTATATTATTTTAAAAGTATGTAAGAAAATAATCTGTAGAAAATTGAATGTAATTTCTAAACTACGGTTTCTTTCAAAAATAAATAAATCTATTTGGTGAAAATTTGAAATTTCAATGCAGTAGTACTTAAATTTTAGGGAAAAAATAAGAAGCAGGTGTTTGTCTGACCACCCTAACCACAATAAAATGATCATATTTTTTTATAATATTTTAGATATAAGTAGAGGACTCATGTCCCGATGTGATGCATATTTTTCTATAAATTTTTTCCAAGTAAATAATTAATTATGAAATTTTTATTACAAATTTTTAAAAATATAAAAACTTGTATGTCTAACCACCTTAACTTGGTAAAAAATTCATGAAATTCATTTTTATTTTTTTAATATTATATTATACAAAGCATAGAATGTGACGCATGTTTCATATTCAAAAAATGTGATACCATTTGAAAATTATTGATGTTTTTGAATCAACCTATCAATCAGGACTTTAGTCATAATTCAAATAGAAAATGAATAATAATTATTTATTAAATTCAAAGTAAAGCATAATTTATATTGTTGGAAAGTTGAGAATCTCCTTTAAAAACACTTTTTGTTTCATCAATTTTGGGTAAAAAAAAAGTTGCTAGCCACATACCCTACACATACCCATCATATTGCCACTTTTTAGCCCATCATGATCCTGCACATACCCAAAGCATAGACAAAGATGTCATGCCATTGCTCACAGGTTACATGAAGAGTTAAACAAAGAAAATCAAGATCCAAACTTGATTGAAGCAATACACGATGACCCTCCTCCCCAACCAAAACAAAAAAATCTAATACAACAACCACAACAAGAGTTGAACTCTTCCATGGATATTATCATTCATCCTCCTGTTGTGGTTAACTTGGATGACGATGACAAGGTTGCTAAAATTGAAAAAGAGGTGCATAATGAATTGAATACATTGTTTTCCTCTTCCCTGAGCATAGATGACAACTCTCCTAGAAAGAGTGTTGAACCTGTTGCTACCCCTAGTTCGACACTTGCTCTTGTCCCTTTGGCTAGTTTCCCACCTTCGATATACAATGAACATGACTGGGAGGTGGATGACCTGCTCATTGGTTGACTCGCTTAAATTCCTTACTATTCTTTTTCATTATTTCCTTTTCATTTTCTTTTGTGTGATTGCATGTGCGTGATGTCATCCCCAATGATGTTTTGTTTGATGTTATCTCTCTCTTTGTGACATTCTTACTCTATGTCATAAATATTTTCACTTTCTATCTCTTTTTCACTTGTATTATGTTTTCCATTTGGGGATGACGCAAGGTGTCAAGACATTCATGTCTCTTCCGTGTTGACCCAAAAGGCTTTTTCCTTTTTGTTTTTCCTTTCATTTGTCTTTTTTTTTTTCCTTTTGGGGATGACACAAAGTGTCAAGACATTCATGTCTCTTCCATGTTGACCCAAAGGGATTTTTCCTCTTCACTTTTCCTTTCATTTGTCTTGTTCTTTCATTTTGGGGATGATGCAGGTCATCAAGATGTTCATGTCTCTTCCATGTTGACCCAAAATGATTTTTCCTTTTCGCTTTTCCTTTCATTTGACTTGTGTTTTCCCTTTGGGGATGACACAAGGCATTGAGACATTCATGTCTCTTCAATGTTGACCCAAAAGGTTTTTCATTGTTTTCGCTCTCTTTGTGTTATTCTTCCAATTCTATGTATATTTAGGGAATAATGATAGTTCGAAGCTCTCTAAAAACATTGCAACGCAAGAAACATTTTGACCCCAAATCCATATATCCCTCATTTTTTTGGTGTTTCTCATTTTGGGGGAAACCCCACTCTTTTCCTTTTCTCTTGCATGGCATAGCTTTACTTTGAAACATATGACTTGGCATAGGGCTTTCCAACTTAGCTGTCATGTCTTCTTCCTTCACATTTTTCATTTTCTACTTTAAAGTAATTGCTCACAATATGATGTTTAGCAATTCCTTTAAAGTGGGGGAATACATTGGCATTATTCTTTTGTATTTTTCTTTTTCTCGGTTCACAGTGTAGTCTTCTTACTTTATACGATGTGTTTGTTGCTTTTTCAATGACATTGGGTCTGATGTCCTTCATGAATGTGATCTCTCTTAGCATATTACATTCCTCTTAGTGGCTTGATGCGATGCACTGCATCCCCTAATTTGCGAATTTTCTATTCTTTGATTGGTCCTCTCTTGAAGACATTAGGCACAAGGTTCCCTAAGTTAAAGACCTCGCATGAACTAAGTAAGACTCCCTTGAACATTTCCTATTTTTCATTTTTCATTTTTTGTTATATGGCCACCTTGCATAATACAACTTGCATTCTTGTGGAGCCATCTTGTTTGTAAATGAACTCCAAGCATACGAAGTTTTGCTTGCCTCATGAAGCTTGAAAATCATTTTTGTGTGGCACCTTAATAAAGTTATTGAGAGATATAAATTTTGTATCGTTTGAGTTAGAAGCCCAATCGAGGCATGGCTTTCCCCATAGCCACTTGTGTGTGTGTTTGTGTTTGAGTGCATATCAGCCATGAGTGTATGTTTCTCAACCTTTTGGACTTCTCACCTGGTGAAAAGCCAAGATTTTCGTCGCCTCAAAGTGAATATGCATTTTTTTCAAACAAACATCCTAGATCTGATCCACATCGCAATGGATAAATAGTTGAAGCTTGATCCGACTCTCTTTTTACCTTTTTTCATCTTTGACAGTGCATGCTTGTTCCTTTTTGTTGTTCTTTATATCATTTTCATGTGTGTTCTTTATGCCTATGTTGATTTTTCATGGGATCTTGATCCTTGGGGCTTGTTCACCCCTCTTGATCGTCATCTCATCTTATTGGAATTGGTACACTTAGACCCCTCTTGATGTGTGTTGCTCTACTTTAGTATGAGTTTGAAACAAGTTCATCCTCCCACTAAAGTGAGGGCTAGATGGAGTCACTGAAAAAGTAACCCTTCTACTCTTTTTGGCTTGTTTGGGCCCTCCTTGTGACTTTGGCTTAATGTTTCCTAGATTTAGTGTTGCAATAAAGATAACACATTCACATTAAATATTGGGTCCTTGTGAACTAATGAATTTTAATGGAACCTTGCTAAAGTTTTGTGAAGTGTTGTAGTTCTCACTTTCACACTTTTCTAAGGTCTTATTAATCAATTACACTTCATAAACCTCTTTTTAATTAAAATCAATGTTAACCTTGCCTTATTTGGAGTGTTGTAAAGTGTTGTAACATACTTTCACATTCCTCTAGGATTGTCATTAATAATTAGGTCCTATTATGCTTTAATTGGACCTATTTTGCATCCACAAGCCTCATTTATTACATCTTATCAAGGAAAATCCTGACACCAATCAGTATCCAATCATAATTCAAGTGTTTCTAGCTTCTGTGGCCCAGGTTTATGGATTTGGGACTCATTCGCCACCTTGGGTGAATGGGTCCCACCTAGATCTTTTGGGCCCAAACTAGTTTTCACACATTTCTAAAAAAAATTGGTTTTTGGTCCCATAGATTATGCCAGATGGGACTGATACGCCATCTTGGGTGAATGAGTCCCATGTAGCCCAAAATTAAAATTAATTTGAAAATTTCTAGAAAATTTTATTCTCCTAGATCTGATGTTGGCTTATAGTGTTGTAATTTCAAGAATTCTTGCATAATTGAGTATAAATACAAGGTTCTTTCAATCATTTTATCATATCAAGCAATCAAGTGACCTAGCATTCAAGAGAGTTCACAAGAGCATTTGAGCATTAACAAGAGCATTCAAAAGATTACAAGGGTAGATTATCAAGCATGTTAGAGTAGCATTCAAGTGCCAATCATCCTGTCAAGGATTGCATATATCATGTTTGTTATTGTGCTAACAATTGTGATGTAGGGTTTATTATTTAAGCAAGTGTTTCAATCAAGATCAACATCATTCAAGCAAGTGTCAAGAACCACATATATTGCAACCATTTCAAGCATATTTGCAACACCTTATTGCTAGGGTTTGGTGAGTTGAAAGACTGTCTTTTTTTCATTCATCATTCTCCATTCATATTTACTTCCATTTCAAGGTTTAATTACCAAGGAAAACCCCTATTCACTAACCCCACAACATTTTCCCCTTTCCTTTATGTGTGATTTGGAGGCTTAGGTTGCATATTTCATAAGGAATAAGATTGGAGAAAAGTTGTCATCAAGCCTTGGAGAACATTGGAGATCACCTATAGGTTGCAAACTAGATATTCATATTCAGAAATAAGTTAAGAAGAGCAGGGAAGACAATGAAGAATAGAATCAGCTTTGAAAGTTATAGGAAAGCTCAACTAGACTGACTCACCACTTTTGGTGAGTGAGTCCCAGTTCCAATACATTTTTCAGGATTTTCCAGATCTGGACACCCTTTTGGCAGATTCTTGTTCCTGCACATTTTCCCAAAAACTAGACTGATTCACCTAGCTTGGTGAATGAGTCCCAGTTAGCCTTAACGATAGATTTTCTAGTGATTCAGACCACCTTTCTGCCTTCTCTGGATTCCTAGGTGCACACTTTTTGTTTTACATATTTCTATGTTGTTTTACTTACTTTTATAGGTAATTTAGTATTAGTTTGCATTCAATTAGGGTTTTGTATTACATTTTTCATTTCATTATCTTTTCCAAGTTTACACTTGGTAGTGAACCCCTCTTTAAATCATTTTCAGACCCTAGGACAGCCCTATTACAAGATCAGTTTCTCTTTTGCATTGAGACCTCTAGGGTTATCCTTGAGTGGAATACCTTTGAAAGTGGTTGTGGTAGCACTCAATCAACCTATCCACCATTTTCATTGGTTCCACCTAGATTAGTGTCAAAGTATAAAGGTACACTTTACAACATCCTAAATAAGGCACAACTACGTTTATTTAGTTTATAAGGGCCCAAGACCTAATGTGAATGTGTTAAACACATTACCACACTAAATTAAGGCAACATTAAGCTTAATTTAACAAGGTGTGGCCAAACAAGTGCAAAAATGTAGAGGGATACATTTTCTTTCATTACAAAGGTAATCAAATATTTTGTGTGAGTTAGCTAGTGTATTATAAATTTTTGGGTTTTAGCTTAGTCAAATCCGTACCATCAATCCATGATTTGAAGTTAACTAATTTTCATAGTAAATTTCATAATTCACATGGAATTTATGGAGCATTTGTTCTCTAAGTGTTTAAGTCTTTTGCTTGGATCTTGGTCCCACAGCCCACATATATCTTTCAGTTTCAAGGCCCTTTTCTCTTTCATTTTTCTTTTTTGTCTTGCCACTTGTCACGTTGACGCATGCTTTTGGAAGTCGTGGGAGGATTTTGTTGAAAAGGTGCACAATGGCACCACATACTGGCTACACTACCTTTTCGAGATTTTCCTTTCCTTCGGGCCCAATGATATACATGTGTCTTCCCTATGGGTGTTTTCCTCCAAGCTGCTCTCTTAATTTTTGAAGAAATCCCACATGCTCGTTGTAGTGTAGAAAAATGAATACCTTTGCATTTTCACACTTAATTTGGACCTATTTTAGCACCCCTTACTTTAATTTCCCTTTAGATCACTTGTTATGGGCCCCTAAGATCCCTTTTTTGTGCACCCCAAGACATGTTGCAACTTTAAACCCAACCAAAACCCATAAGCAACCATTAATCTTGGTAACCCACATTTTAAATTGGAAAATTAAGCCTTGTGGGACCAAGATGCCACCTAGGGAATCTTAGTCCCGAGGGCTTTATTTTTGGGAATTAAGAATGAGAAATGAAAATATTTGAATTTATTTGAGCTTTTGTCAGCCTTTAAGATCAAATAATCAGGTCATTAGGTAGAAATTCCTATAAAAGTAAGATTCACACCCCATTTTTCATATAAGCAAGAAAGTTGAAGAAAATAAGTGATAAGAGAAGCAAAGTTGAAGGAAGTTTAAAAGTCTTGGAGAAGCCTTTTAGTATTTTTGTAGGTTTTTCAACTCTATTTTCAAGTCAAGATATAGCATTGCTAAGGATTAGTAATGAATGCCTATAGTGGATCATGAGAGATTATAGGTTGGAGATGCAACTAGCCATTTATCCAAGCCTAAGGACTTGTTTCTCAATTGATTCCATCTTCCATTATTGCTCTATTTTCTACCTAAGGAAGGTACATTTCATGTTGTGACTTGTTAGGGTGATTAGACATCTCCTTTAGAGGTTATTTACATTTGCATCTTAGGGATCTTATTCTAACACATTTGAAAAGGATTTTTTCATGTTCTAGCTTACATAATCTTAGACACACTTAAGATTAGGGTACACACATATTTCCACTTTCAGATCTATTCTTTTTCATCAAGGTTTAATTACCAAACAAGGGGTTTGACCAAGGAATACCCCCATAATCAATCAATCCATATTCCTTTGTTTTGTAGGTCCTTTTATAGGTTCATTTTTGAAGACTTGGTGAAGAAGGAAGTGCAGATTGTAATGCCCTGCCACGCAACCCCAAAGAAAACTAATACTTCTAACATTTATGGTACAATATTTTTTTTTAAACTATTAAAATGTATAAATTATTGTATACATTAGATATAAAAGATTACAAATTAGCACCTAAGTTCTTTGGGGTACATGAGGTGACATTACGTAACTAACTCATTCATTCACTTAACATCAATTTCAAAACATCCATTAATGATAACCACATTCATAAGAGTAATCCATATAAAACCATACATGCAAATCACAAGTAAATTAATCATGAAGATATTAAGTATATATATATTTCCATAGATACAACATAACATTAATAGTTTATACAAATGGTAATTCACAATGATTACATGGTATGATAATACATTACATAAATCTAATAGTACATCTCAATAATCACATATACAAACTTACATCAAGGTCTTCCCAACACACGTGGGAATGATACATCAATAAATAAAATACATTAGTAGTACAAATATACTTTGGGTAACATATGAATTATGGATCAACTGCATCTGCAAAACTTTGCACTGAATGGTACAATTGCATCCAAAGGGGACTCAACAGGGTGTGTAGCACGTTCCACCCAACCACCCCCATATTGGGAGTAAACAAGGAAGGATCCCCGACCAAGAACATCTAATAGTAACACAAGACTAACTCTAGACAAGATAACCTAATATTGAAAGACCACTCACAAAACTAAACAATGAAAAAAATCAAAAGTCATAACAATGGACCACTTCTAGAGGATTTCAATAAAACAACTCAAATGGAATGCTAGAGGAGAGTTTCATCACATGGCCTTATATGGATTATCCAGACAACGTATCACAAGGTGTCGCCTCCATCTCTACATGGATAATCCAGACAACCTAGTTCAAGGTTCCACCTCCATCTATGGTTCTCCTGACAGCCTATCTCAAGGCGTCGCTCCATAGGGTTACTCATGCAGAATTGTTAACCTCTCATGAGGACGAGGCAATGACCATGCCAACCACAGCTTTCTTGGTCCCCTTTAGTCTATGATAGCACTAAGAGGTGGATGAGGCATCATAATTATCTTGTTTAATGTTTAACTATCCAACCCCTAATTGATTACTTAGGCTATCACTAATTACTCTAACTCTACGTGGGTTACCATGACAGCCCCTTTGTGCACCGTCCCCCACCTAGAGCCACTCTCCATAGACACCCAAAAATAAAATATCCAACACAAAAGGATTGTACCAACAAGAATTATTGAACCAACAAATGGAACATCCGCAAGGCATAACCATCTTGCCAAAACATATGAAACACATCCATAAAATGGTACAATCCATGTGTAACTCAAATCACAACCATAGTCAAAACATAGGCCAAAAATCAAATTGCAAGATCAAATATAACATCAGTATCCCCACCTTTGGAAGCTCCTAATCAACAACTTAAGTTCCTATATCAGGATAAACTAACTCTAGGGTTTTCCCGCAAGACATAAACCCAAATAAAAGAAACCCACAATTGGTTAAATGAATCATCTCGAGAGTAACAAAACATAACACAACGCCATATAAAACATTTCTAATACATAATAATTCCAACAAATAAATAAATCAATTACTCAAGAAAAACTCCATTTTATTTAAAACACATAATTTATCTCTAACTTTCTCGATTACATTCTAACATTGCAGCTTGTAAAATTATCAATAACATATAAAGCCACCTATATATATATATATATATACACACACACACACATGCACACATATATATACGCTTTTTATGCTTATATACATATATACATATATATAAAATACATTTATATAATAAAATCATATATTCAAAGCACATAATAAAATTTATCCACACACACACACACAGATATATATATATATATATATATATATATATATATATATATATATATACATACACATATATATATATACATATATATATATTTATAATTATATATATATATTAATATATATATAAATAATATATATTAAAAAACTTTAAAATAAATGAATTTAAAATAAAACATTTAATAATATTTATACTGCCTGTGGTTACCACAGGGTGGGTAGGTCGCAGCCCCACACGGCTGCGTACAACATGATGGAGGTTGGGGATGGTACGGCCACCACCGACCACTCCCCCCACCCCCCCACCTTAACAATTTTTTTAATTTTTATTTTTGTTTTTTTCTAAAATTTTGTTTCCAAACAAAAAAGGCACAAAATTTGAAAACACACATTTAAAAAATAAAAATCATTTCATTTATTTCACAAAAAATGAAAAGCAACCTAGCACACCATATTGGTTTATTTTTTTAAATACAAACAAGTATGTAAATAAATTGGTTTTTTCATCAATCTAATATAAATTTGGGCATGTAAATTCAAATCATAATAAAAATGATTTTCATTTCCAAAACAATATTTTCTCAACTAAATTTTATTGAAGAATTTCAGAAGGTTTCACTATAGTTTTCAACAAAAAAATTCAAAGGTTTAACCAAAAAAAATTCAATCATAGAAAACCTTTTTCAACACATAGAGAAATCAATTTTCAAACATGGAAGACAAGATTTTGTTCACATAATATTATATCTAAAGAAATAATAATTTAAAAGAACCTAGAGTCCTTCATTCGATGTAGAATCCAATCACAATAGCCTTCTTCCTTTTTTGAAAGTAGCATCCCCTCTGCAGCTTCTTCTCAATTTACTTTCTTCAGCTTACTTCTGAACCAATCCTTTCTTCTTTTCTTACAAAACAATTTTTACCAAGAAGCACAAAAACCATTTTTTTTTCTTTTTCAAATAAAAACCAGAAAACCCTTCTATATGTAAAAAATTCCTCAAAATTAAAATAAATCAAAATAAATAAAGCTCTTCTTCTTTTTCCCCAAAAATCCTCTACATTCATTGGTTCTTTTCTTGCCTTTAAAAGCACACACTTATCTCTCAAATTTAATTAAAAAATAATTATTTTCTCATGATATTATCTCACAAGATATTCTCTTCTGATTTTCTAATTTAATATATGGAAAAACACAATATATAATTATCACCATCATTATTTATTTAAATTAATTACTTACACTTTTAATTAATTAAATAACTTTTTAATTTACAATATTTAATTCCAAAATTAGAATTAATCATATTCAAAAAATATCATTAATTTATCCCACATAAAATAAAGATAAATTAAATGGCAACTAACCATAATAAAATAAATAAACAACCACAATACTGAGACAAGGAAAAATCCAAAACCAAGACACAACAAGACTCACAATGAAATGACGGACTTGGGATGGGGACACTTCCTTATTAACTCCCTTTTTCAACATCGTACCTATTGGGTTAATTTAATGCTCGCCCTTTCCTGCCGAAGTAGGTGGAATCGAGACTTTTATTCCTGCAATTCCTACATACATACAAATGTCAAGTAACATGTAAATCTCCATTGCAGACACACCATGAAAAGGAAATCATGGGGTAGTAGGGTGCTCGCAAGTGAGTGATGCTACTCCGTCTTTTCACCAAGACTCACTAATACACACATCAGAAAACATATCATCATAGAATCAGAACATCACCACATATATTATTAAAGAAAACCATAGCATAGGAAAATAATTTAACCACCATATAATGTATCATAAATCATCATAATAATGTCAAGTGTAGCAAACCAACCAAACTATGAATCCACACACAACCAAGTCAGTGAACTAATCACCATCTCAAACCAGGTATCAAACCAACACATAAGAGTAACAAATAGTAGCAAAGAGTATCAACAACATGGGGGTATTACATCCTCCCCCAATAAAACATGGCTTACTCCTAGAAGCCAGTAAATAAATAAGGGTAAGCACGCAAAGACTGACTAGTTTATTTTCAAATCAACCAGGTTAGCTGCTTTAATGACTTCCTTACTGGAAGGGGTCCATTCCTTTCTTTCATGACGAAGTCTCCTTAGAGCTTCCACCAAAGTCTCTAGGTACGAAAGCATGGAGCATTTGGAATAATCATACCGAAGTCTGATTTTCCATAGCCATCTGACTATTGGATGACAAACCTTCTTCCGAGGTGTTTTCCGTATCTTCATCCTGGAACAACACCAAGGGATAGATTTTAGTTTAAAACCCACACTCATCGCATGAGCACACAAATTGATTTCATAGAGAACACACCACAAAACTACACAAAAATAACATAAGGGTAACACAAGGGTCTAGAATGCATTTCCAGTAGGAAGGATATTAGTGCATTGCACACTACACCAAGGGTCCCATCCCTTCCACCATATTTCTGCACCCTTGGACCAACATCACCTAGAGAAAAACTCAGGTAACTAAGTGCAAATTAAAAAAATGAAACGACACACCCTCACAAGTACGAGCAACAGTGCCTCAATGTTTGAACCTAGGCTCTGATACCATGTCTAATGCCCAGCCATGCAAACCCAAAGAAAACTAATACTTCTAACATTTATGGTACAATTTTTTATTTTTTTTAAACTATAATTAAAGTGTATAAATTATTGTATACATTCGATATAAAAGATTACAAATTAAGCACCTAAGTTCTTTAGGGTACATGAGGTGGTATTATGTAACTAACTCATTCATTCACTTAACATCAATTTCAAAACAACCATTAATGATAAACACATTGATAAGAGTAATCCATATAAAACCATACATGCAAATCACAAGTAAATTAATCATGAAGATATTAAGTATATATATATTTCCACAGATACAACATAACATTAACAGTATATACAAATGGTAGTTCACAATGATTACATGGTATGATAATACATTACATCAATCTGATAGTACATCTCAATAATAACATATACAAAATTACATCAAGGTCTTCCCAACACACGTGGGAATGATACATCAATAAATAAAATAGATTAGTAGTACAAATATACTTTGGGTAAATATGAATCTTGGATTAACTACATCTGCAAAACTCTACACTAAATGGTACAACTGCATCCAAAGGGGACTCAACGGGGTGTGTAGCACATTCCACCCAACCACCCCCGTGCTGGGAGTAAACAAGGAAGGATCCCTGACCAAGCATATCTAACAATAACAAAAGACTAACTCCAGACAAGATAACTTAATATCAAAAGACCACTCACAAAACTAAACAATGACAAAACATCAAAAGTCATAACAATGGACCACTTCCATAGGATTTCAATAAAACAACTCAACTGGAATGCTAGAGGAGAGTGTCATCGCATGGCCTTACATGGATTATCCAGACAACCTATCACAAGGTGCCGCCTCCATCTCTACATGGATTATCCAAACAACCTAGTTCAAGGTGCTGCCTCCATCTATGGTTCTCCTGATAGCCTATCTCAAGGCGTTGCTCCATAGGGTTGCTCATGTGGAATCGTTAACCTCTCGTGAGGATGAGGAAATGACCATGCCAACCATGGCCTTCTTAGTCCCCTTTAGTCTGTGATAGCACTAACAGGCCTACGAGGCATCACAATTATCTTGTTTAATGTTTAACTACCCAACCCCTAATTGATTACTTAGGTTATCACTGATTACTCTAACTCTATGTGGGTTACCCTGACAACCCCTTTGTGCACCGAACCCCACTTAGAGCCACTCTCCCTAGACACCCAAACACAAAATATCAAACACAAAAGGATTGTACCAATAAGAAATACTGAACCAACAAATGGAACATCCGCGAGGTGTAACCATCTCACCAAAACATATGAAACACATCCATAAAATGGTACAATCCATGTGTAACTCAAATCACAACCATAGTTAAAACATAGGCCAAAAATCAAATTGCAAGATCAAATATAACATTAGTATCCCCACTTCTGGAAGTTCCTAATCAACAACTTAAGTTCCTATATCAAGATAAACTAACTCTAGGGTTTTCCCACAAGACATAAACCCGAATAAAAGAAACCCACAATTGGTTAAACGAATAATCCCGAGAGTAACAAAACATAACACAACACCATATAAAAATTTTCTAATACATAATAATTCCAAAAAATAAATAAATCAATCACTCAAGAAAAACTCCATTTTATTTAAAACACATAATTTATCTCTAACTTTCTCAATTACATTCTAACATTGCAGCTTGTAAAATTATCAATAACCTCATATTCGCAACATATAAAGCCAACTATCTCTCTCTCTCTCTCTCTATATATATATATATATATATACACACACACACACACATGCACACATTTATATAATAAAACCATATATTCAAAGCACATAATAAAATTTATCCACACACACACACACACACACATATATATATATACACACATATATAATAATATATACATATATAATAATATATACATATATTAATATATATATATATAGAATATATATATAAAATAAACTTTTAAAAAAATGAATTTAAAAAAAAGCATTTAATAATATTTATGCCCCCCCACACTACCTGTGGTAGTACCACAGGGTGGGTAGGCCGCAGCCCTACACAGCTGTGTATAGCAGCCCTTGGCTATTGTGTGCAGTCGGTGGTGTTGCATACAACATGATGGGGGTCAGGGATGGTACGGCCATCTCTGACCACTCCCCCCCCCTTAACAATTTTTTTTAATTATTTTTTATTTTATTTTTATTTTTTTTATTTTCTAAAAATTTTGTTTCCAAACAAACAAAAAAGCATGAAATTCGAAAACACACATTTAAAAAAAAAATTATTTCATTCATTTCACAGAAAATAAAAACGACCCAACACACCATATTGGTTTATTTTTTTAAATAACCATAATAGAATATATATATATATATATATATATATATATATATATATATATATCAAGACACTCAAACAAGTATGTAAATAAATTGGTTTTTTCATTAATCCAATATAAATTTGGGCATGTAAATTCAACTCATAAAAAAAATTATTCTCATTTCCAAAACAATATTTTCTCAACTAAATTTTGTTGAAGAATTTCATAAGGTTTCACTATAGTTTTCAACAGAAAAATTCAAAGGTTTAACAACACAAATTTTCAATCACAAAAAACATTTTTCAAAATGTAGAGAAATCTATTTTCAAACATGGCAGACAAGATTTTGTTCACAAATTATTAAATATAAAGAAATAATAATTTAAAAGAACATGGAGTCCTTCGTTTGATGTAGAATCCAAACATAGTAGCCTTCTTCCTTTTTCCAAAGTAGAATCCCCTCTGCAGCTTCTTCTCAATTTCCTTTCTTCAGCTTAATTCTGAACCAATCCTTTCTTCTTTTCTTACAGAACAATTTTTACCAAGAAGCACAAAAACCTATTTTTATTCTTTTTCAGACAAAAACTAGAAAACCCTTTTGTTTATAAAAACTTCCTCACAATTAAAATAAATCAAAATAAATAAAGCTCTTCTTCTTTTTCCCCAAAAATCCTCTACATTCATTGTTTCGTTTCTTGCTTTTTAAAGCATAGACTTATCTCTCAAATTTAATTGAAAATTAATTATTTTCTCATGATATTATACTCACAAGATATTCTCCTCTGATTTTCTAATTTAATATCTAGAAAAAGATAATTTATAATTATCACCATCATTATTTATTTAAATTAATTACTTACACTTTTAATTAATTAAATAACATTTTAATTAACAATATTTAATTCTAAAATTACAATTACTCACAATTAATCATATTCACAAAATATCATTAATTTATCCCACATAAAATAAAGATAAATTAAATGTCAACTAACCATAATAAAATAAATAAACAAGCACAATACTAAGACAAGGACAAAGCCAAAACCAAGACACAACAAGACTCACAACGAAATGACGAACTTGGGATGGGGATACTTCCTTATCAACTCCCTTTTTCAACATCGTACCTGATGGGTTAATTTAATGCTTTCCCTGTCCTGCTGAAGCAGGTGGAATTGAGACTTTTATTCCTGCAATTCTTGCATACATACAAATGAAAAGTAACATGTAAATATCCATTGCAGACACACTGTGAAAAGGAAATTGCGGGGTAGCAGGGCGCTCGCAAGCGAGTGATGCTACTCTGTCCTTTCACCAAGAGTCACTAATCCCCACATCAGAAAACATAGCATCATAGAATCACAACATCACCACATATATTATTAAAGAAAACCATAGCATAGGAAAATAATTTAACCACCACATAATGTATCATAAATCATCATAATAATGTCAAGTGCAACAAACCAACCAAACTATGAATCCACACACAACCAAGTAAGTGAACTAATCACCATCTCAAACCAGGTATCAAACCAACACATAAGAGTAACAAATAGTAACAAAGAGTATTAGCAACATGGGGGTATTACATAGATCTTCGGTTTCAAGACCACACTCAAAAATTCCAAGAATTCAAAAAGGGACTAATACACCATCTTGGGCATCTTTGTCCTCCCAAACATATTTTTCAGATATTTTATGAGATCCTGTTTCGACATCTGAAGACTCTGCATTTTCCTCAAAAAATAACAGCAAGACTAATATGGCATCTTGGGCATCTTTTTCCTCATTGGCATATCTGAATAGCTTCTTTGCATTTTTGGAATCCTCACAACATCTCCAGACTTCCCAGGTACACATATTCTATTTCCCTATTGTATATTGTCATCATTTTCATCTCTCATTTAGCTTGCATAACTAGGTTTTGTAGGTTGAATATTCATTTGTCCTTTCAAATCATTTTCTTGGTGGTGAATCCCTTTTAGTTGAAAGAAACCCTCCTAGGTCTTCCTCATTGTGAATTCACTCACCTAGTAAGGTTGCTAGTCAATCCAATAGGACCCCTAGGACATTCTTGAGTGATTTGTTGGAGAAAAGAGTGGCATTGTGCATCCCTTTTCACCATAGATCATTTTGGTGAACCCGCCTCTTTTGAACATTCATTTTCTGATTTGGAGTCCATTAAAATCATAGATCTAGGTTGCATTCATTCTTGCATTGAATCTTGCATTAGTGAAACTGCATCTAGAGTTTTCCATATTTAGTGAAATTGCATCTAGGGCTTCTTGCATTTTCATTAGTGAAAGTGCATATAGGTTGCATTTTTACTTTCTTACATCATTTCATTTCATTTACCAAAACTGAAAAGTGCATTCTTGCATTTCGAAACATTGTTATTGTATTGAAAATTGAAAAATTGTATTCAAATCTTGCATTCAATTGCTTATTATTAGTTGTTCATCTTTACATCCATTTGCATAGTTTCCTATTTCCAAACATTAGGTCCCTTGGTAGGCAACCTAGGAACACTATTATCAACTCAAATCTTGCTATTTAAAAAAAAAAAAACCTTTACTGGGACTAAATTGAGCCTCACGGAACAAAAATATATCCATAATATAGTAAATCAAGCCTCATAGAGCCAAAAGAAATGGCTTCCAAAAAAAAAATGCCTTCAGATGAATCTTACAGCCACCTTCAAGAAAAATCAAATGTCTCTGAGACAACCTTCAAACAAAGATTCACAGGGAAATCGTTGTCTCCTCTCTACAAATCACAGCTCCTCTTAAACATCCCTCAAAGACAACAAAGAAATAGCATACAAAAATTCAACACCTCTTGAAATTAATGTAGCCTCCCTCAATAGCAACAGCCTACAAATATAGAAATTAATGCCCTTTAATTCAGGTATCTCTAGATCATACTGCCAAATCCCAAATCAATGGAATCAAATGCCAATGCATAAAAAATCAACAACATCCTGCAATGAAGAAATTGTGAGCCTTCAAACTAGAGAAAACGATACCATCTAGCACCCTTGAGAGGAAAAATTTCCCCTCAATGTTGAGAAATCACAACCTCAACAATTCACCAGTGTTAGGGAAATCGCACTAGCAATAGGAAAAGTTCGATGCTTTTGAAACTAAAAGAACTGTCTTCTAAATCGCACCTCCAAAATAGGAAATCGAACTCTAATGCAAGTTGGCCTCAGTAAAGAAAATCAGGTGCCAAAAAAATGGCCCTCTCCTTTCAGATCATGTGCCTTTGTACAAAGAAATGATCCTCCAAAAGAAATGAGAAGGCTCTAGTAGGGAGAAAAATGTGTGCCTCTTTGATGAAGAAATTACGTCCTCCATAGAAAATGAATAGGCCACCCTAGAATGATGCCTCCAAAATAAAAAATGGGCCTCCCACTAGTTTTATCATTTCCTCTAGTGAAGAAACAAATCAAACACCTTCACAAATTCATAGCCAACAAACCAAAGAAAATCAATAATCGAATGCAATTTTGAAAATTCAAATGTCGAATAAAAAACAATCTCCAACCAACTCTTCAAAAAAATTTCTCAGGGAAGATATCGCAAATTGGGAGGCTTTGATACCATGATAGAGAAACAAATTCCCAGGAAATACCAATTTCACAAACACCTTTAGAAACGAGAGAAGCCAAAGCTCTTTCACTAAAGAGAAATATATGTTGAATATGAGATGATTATATTACACACTGTACAACCTTTTTAAAGGAAAGAAAAAATGTGACAGGTATGAAACTTCTTGATACAAGAAACACAACTACCCTAAGTTAAACTTAATTACTCTAACATGACCTAACACATGTTATGTATTAAGAAGATTAAATCTACCTTGGGGATGTTTTATATAGATCCTAGCTGACTTAATATGATGTACCACTTGTATACATATATAATATGTTTTGAGGAATAAGAAGTGTGAGAGAAAAGGATGTGAAATGTGAAGTATGAAGTATGAGCGAGAAGTAAGTGTGTGAGTGTGGAAGAAAGGTGATAGAAGATCTGAGCATAAATATTGAAGACCAAAACAAAACTATTGAATGACTACTGGGAGAAGCAGTACCACTCATATAGAGCTTTATTTAGAATTGAATTCCGCACAAGGTGTATTATACTTTTGGTAGTGAGCCATAACTTTCATACTTCTAGTAGTAAGTCATTTTTTTGTATCTCCAAGTTGTAGCCCTATTAGATAGTGAGTCCTTGTTCTAGACAGTGATTCCTTATTTTAGGTAGTGATCCTTTTTGTAATTGGTTTTGATATTCTCTATAGTATGAGTTAATCCTCACCATGGTTTTTCCCTCATTGGGTTTTCCACATAAATATGGTTTTATTGTGTTTATAAGATGGTTTTAGGTTTCTGCTCTTGCACTTAATGTTTAATGATATAAGAAGTGTTAAGGTTATGTTCCATTAAATGCTTTAAGGATTTAATTTAGTGATAATTGATTCACCCCCCCTCTCTCAATTGTCTAGTTCAAAACCAAGTACCAGAGACAACATTTTAGCACATTACATCATTCCAAAACATCTCAAAACATTACAACACAAAGATAGCTCCATGTACTTAGAACACCTCCTCAATATCTCAACTATACATGCACACAAACTGCAACAAACTGATTCCATTTTTTCAACAATTTTCTCAATGTCCTCGACATCAATAACCTACAACAACCTTCATCAACACATAATTAACATCAATAACAACACCAGCTTGTTGACATCAATGACAACACCTTCATACAAGTGCAACATAGCCT
Source organism: Sequoia sempervirens (assembly GCA_007258455.2). NCBI lineage: Eukaryota > Viridiplantae > Streptophyta > Pinopsida > Cupressales > Cupressaceae > Sequoia > Sequoia sempervirens. The sequence continues at coordinate 79,771 of VDFB02392203.1, read as the reverse complement.
ACCCAGTAATCATTCACACACACTTAGTCCTTGATTAAGTAGGTCAACCCTCCCCATCAAATCAAGCACATAGGCCTTTTACCCTCAAGGGTATAATCTTCCACTCATGCCCTCTTATTGTGCCACTTGGCACATTCTTGTGGTTTGAGAGATCATATTCATTCTCAACCCATGTTCTCCATCAAGGAATCCTAGCCCTTTATCCATTTCATCCAAAAAATATATATCCAAATCATAGCCATTTATCCAAAATCTCAATCATTTTTATTAAAGCATCATTATGCTATCAAAATTTCTATTGAGAACACATCTAATCGACTAATCATGGGTAAATGTACTCAACAAGAGACTCCTCATGTTGATTTGAGCCTTCTCGCATTATCTTGAATGCTGTTTTGATTTTGTCTCTGGTTGTTTATATAGCAATTTCCTTTCATTTTAAACACAATTTCACTGCACACAATAGTCTCAACGCTCACCACCAATGCATATGGACCTCAATTGCCCTACAATGATTCCTTTTGAAGGGTCATAAATATCACCTACACACTATAAATTGTCAATGAAATAATATTTAGCCAAGTCAAATCCATTGAACCCAATCTTGAATAGTTGCTAGGAAACATGCCCTTTCACTAAAACATGAAGGGACTTAAGAGAAATAAAACTTCTTCTTTTTTTTAATTCCAAGCAATTTTCAGTTGGTCAAAGCAAAGATTTAAAACATTTAATACTAATCATTTTATAGTATATATTTATTAAATAAAACATTACAAATTCATAAAATAAGGTTAGGCAACGACGTTATTGCAATCTCTTTGGAAACTAGATAACCTTAAACAAATAGTTAGACAACAACGCCATTGTAATCTCTTGGAAGTCAAACTACGACCCTGCCTTCAGTATGCCAAAGACGTTTTCGCTTCTTAAGAGGGTGAAAGCACAGAGATAAAGAAAGATCAGAGATGGAATTCTGCACTGAAAAGACCCAGCACAAATTGTTCGTTGTAAGTGACCGCTTTTGCGCTCCCTATACCATTGAACTATCTATTGCAGGCTTGAGTTTCAGTGGAAGTGATTTAAAAGTTACCGACTCCAACGGTAAGGTCGTTCTCAAAATAACCAGAAAGACGACGTGCCTTGGTTACCGGTGCCTTTTACAAGATGCTGCTGGAAATACCCTTCTTACAATGAAACCAAAGGTATACTTAACAATTCATAGCCATAATTAGTGGATTCATTTGCAGGGTGTAACAGGGTTGGTTGTATTGCAGATGTTTTCGATGCATTCCAGATGGGAAGCATTCAGGGCCGGTGTCTCTCCTTACTCCATGCTCATCTTTTCTGCCACAAGACCATCGGTGTTTCACCGCGGGACGAGACTTAATGTATTCATGACAGGTAATAAGGACGAAACTCTCTGTGATTTTAATGTCAAGGGCAGCTATTGCGACCGATCCTGCACTATTTATCGAGGCGACCAGATTGTCGCAGAGGTAAACAGTGAAAAAAAACCCTAATTGTGATAGTTCAGTTTTTAGTTGTGGTGTTGTATTTGGAGATAAATAACGTGTGTTTTGTATGAATCAGATGAAGAACAAATCCACAGTGACAAAACTGCTGATGTGGAAGGACACGGTTTCAGTGATCATGAAGGCGGGTGTGGATTATGCCTTCATTGTTGCTCTTATTATTGTTTTTGACGAGATCAACAATTCAGGTGATGATCAAGACGCATCAATGGTTTTTCAGTAGTTGTAATGGAAAGAAACTCCCTTGATTTGGACGATTTTGGATCTAAGACTTGGCACAATATTTTATCGTTGAGTCAAGTTGACTGTGTATAGATAGAAATAGTTTTATCCCTTGAAAACAAGAACCAATTATAAATTATTTCAGGGATAACTGTAAACCTTGCTGGTGCTTTTCTAATGATATATTGTAAGAGACGATATGTTATCTACCGTGTAATCCTCGATCTACATATTCAACGTTAGTGTGTACATTTTGACTTGGGTATTTTAGAACTTCTAAATTGTTTAGGAGATAAATTGTTTCCCTCTTTTTATCTTAGGTTTGACTTGACACTTTAAACAATTATGCAAATGATTATTTCATGTTTATCAATGCAAATGTTGACGTATTGCTAAATTATGTGATAAGACGATTCCTTCATTCTACCATAATTTTTGAAATAAATTTATTAATTTTCTTTTTTACAAGTGTAGACAGCTAAAATTGATCACATTGGGTCAATTTATTCTTATTTCATCCAATTTCTTATATATTCATCACTTAATCATTTTATCAAAAATCTCTCACATTTTCATTGGAGTATCGTCAACAATGATAGGAAAAACTATTCAATAGGAGGCTAATAACATCGGTTTGAGCTTTCTACCTCTAATTTGAATGTTGTTTTGATTTTGTCTTTATTTGGTTTTTATTAATTAAATCATTTATTTTAGACACATTTTCACTGCACACATTCTTGCACCCACGATGGGACCCACATTACGATTCTGCTAATGTCATTTCTTAGTTTTTCATGAGATTTTTCTTACAGATTCTTACATATAGGTGGTACACTCCAAACAAGTGGATCCATTACCACATAGGTAGCTCCACTTTGGCCTTTCAGCAACTAGATCCCTATTATGGGGAGTAAGCGAATCCGCACCTATAGAGGCGTACCTACTCTAGAAGGGTGGATACACTTGCACATAAGTGACTCTGCTCATAGGTAGATTTGCAGTTACATAGGCAGACCTACTCTAGAAGGGCAGATATACTAACACATAGGCGACTCCGCTCATAGATAGACCTGCACCTCCAAAGGAAAATTCGTTAAGGATAGGCGACTCTAGATAGGCGTCCATGTTCAGACTTGGGAAGATCTATGGGTACATAAGTGGCTCTGCTCTACAAGCGAGAAGATCCATCACTACTTGGGAGGATATACTACTTTGGTAGTTTTGTTCACTCCCGAGCAGGTACACTCAATTCTTGGTTGACTACACACTCGGGCAAATCCGTGACTTCTTAGGTGATTCCGCTCTATTCTTAGGCGATTCCACTCTATACATCAACAACAACAGAAGGTATAAAATCCACTTTAGGTGAAAATTTTGTAATTCCACTTTATGATTTTCCTTTCCTAAAAACATTATGTGGGGTCTTGACCTCTGGACCCCTATACGTGAAGGATCACATGCATCCCCTTACACTCCCTATTGTTGGGGTGGGTGTCCCAACCCCTTTGGCGTAATATTCACCTCCTTTTAATCACTTTTGGTATCTAATTAACTTGTTGTGCAACTTATTATCATTTTTCAAAGATCAAAAATAAAACTACTAACATATTTTCTTCAGGTTTATAGTCAAAGATCTTTATTTTTCCACTAATCTAGGCACACTTCAATTTCTAAATGGTCAATTAACCTTGTGTTCTTTGTTTGTGATTTTTCATTAGTGTATGCTCTTCCCTTGTACCATTCAATGAGCCTGGGGATCAAAAACCATAAAGAAATCTAATTCCTTTGTTATGTCACCTAAGAGTGCTAGTTTTGCAAGTTTTCTCTCTCTTTGTGCTACATGTGAACCATCAGGGTATATAAAAGGGGAGAATGAAAGTTGTACCCCAATCTAGTTGTGTTGTATTTAGTGAGGCTCGATATTTGGGTGATACCAAGCTAGGAGTGTAGCATTGGTTTGAATGGATTGGCTAATGTTCCTAACCCATTCTTGTGAAAGACTAGTGTTCACATGTATGCCTCATGTGCGCTCATGATATTTAGAGGATGCACTAGAGATCATGCACCAATGTAGTTTAAGACCTTTTGACTATTATCTATCATAGTGCACAGTACAATATCATGCTCTCATCTACTCACCATGTATCTCCTTGAGTAGAGATAGGAGCTCTTTGGGCAAGGTCTAAGTACCTCTAGAGAAAGGGAAAAGGTGAGACCTTGTGCCACTAGATGCCTATCTACCGACTCTTGAACAAGATATAACTCATGCCAATCTTGAGATATTAGTCTCATAGTTGGTGGGCCTATAATAGGTTATCTCTCCCACTTGATTAATCTAGGTTTGTACAATATAGTGTGTTTTTATTCTGGGTACCAGTGCATTTCTTTAATTCATCCTATCTGTCTCTACCTATCTGGTTGAGTTAACCTTTTTTATCTAGTTGTCATCCCTAGATAGGAAATTTTGCTTTGTCCTTAGGCAGATATGTTCCTACATGGGTAAATTCATTATATTCACAGGCAATTGTGTTATTTAGGCTAGTTAGTCATCCTTGGGTGGATATGCCTTGTGCATAGGTGACTCTATTTTTAAATAGGTAGATCTATTTGTGAGTTTTGTCACCTTTGTTGGCAAATCCACTCTGTTGATAGGTAATCCTATTTTCCTTAGGCGGATCTATTTTCACATGAGTAATTTCATTGATAAGAAACCTTTCCCTAGATAGGTGGCTACACTTTGTTAACGGGCAGTTCCATTTAGTCAAACTAGTCAACCATCCTTCTTAAGTGATTTTGTCTTGTGGATAGGTGGATACATCTTTGGGTCGATATGTCTTATCCTTGGGTTGTCCTATTGATAGATGATTCTACTTCTAGATGACTCTGCTCTATTGATAGGCGATTATTCTCTTAGGAGGATATGTTCCTAAAAGGGTGGATCCATTCCCCATACAAAAATATCGAGAGAAAATCCTTCCTATCATGGATAGCTAGTGTCCTCTCAAGTCTAAAACCACAATCCAATATTTTTTTCAATTCATATACAACTCCAAATGATCACTTTCATCTCATTGACCACCATCAAATTATCTAAAACATCACCCCCTTTGAACAAGGATTTAGTTAAACGCATCCTATCAACATGCAAATCATCCATAATAAAAAATGTAACCTCGAATAGTTAATCAAGATCCCAAATCATCAATCAATCATCTGTCATAATTATTTCTTGGTAACTTAGCCTATCCCAAGTTAGTAATCCCTCATTCAAATTGTTTCACCTTGAGCGAAAGGTATAGTTTGCATCAATATCTTCTCTTGCATGATAATTTAACCTATCTCAAGTAGGAAATCCATCAAATCGAACTTGGACATAGGATCTCGACCCTAGCTAAGAGGATACTATCAACCATCCATCGAATAATCACCTCATCAATTTAGATGCATCCTTGAACATTAGGAGACCCTCCTACCATATCATAAAAATCATCCTAATCTAAGATTAAATCAAATCCAAATTTGAGCTTAATATAAATCCCAATTGAGCTTTAATACATCCACCATAAGGATCTTCTAATATTGAAAAAAATATTAAGATCCCTTCTCCCACATTCTTCTAATCCATTCCATTTTCCCTCTAATCATTGATTCCCAAATATTCCATCACCCATACCCATCCAATCCAACATCATGAATATTTATCCTCCCTCAACACAACCACAAATAGTGATCAAGCGAGATCCCAATTACATTGATGATGATGAAAGTCTTGTTGATCAAGATGAGTACGAAATAGATCCCTTTGATGCTATCAGTTCTAGAAAGATTTCTAAAAGCATCTTTCAGAATCTAATCACTCATCCAAGTTATCTATGTATTCCTCCATCTACACCCGCTAGCAATAGTTATGCTAGCTTTCACAATGGAAATCCATTAGCTCTCATATCTATATCTCCATTCTATTCCTAATCCACATCTCTCTTACCTATCCCCCACATATCCCTCTCATCCAATATCCATATCTCCATCTTTGCACAAAAGCACTATCACCTTCATCCCTAGTTCAAATCCACCATCCACATCCTCCTATCTCAACCCACAATTCACTTCCTCCTATCTCAACCCACAATCCATGTCCTCCTATCTCAACCCAAAATCCACTTCATCCTATGTTAATCCACCATCCATGTCCTCCTTTATTACTCTGCCTTCCACTTCCCCATACCTTAATCCTCCCTCCAATCCATCTTACTTCCCTCCTCCATAAAATCCTAATTAGCCAATTCATTATCCTAGTCCTCCAACTATTCATAATCCTCCATCTAGTCCCAACCATCCACCTAAGCCTGAAATATACAAGTATCCCATTCCAAATACCATCCAAGGACTCATATAGAATTCATCACCAAATCCATATCCCAAAGTTGTGGAGTCATTTCACCCCACTCCACCATCCATAGTTATTATTGATAAGCCCCTTCTCCATCCTGTACCTATCATTTATATTCCCACTCCTAACACCATCCAAACCGTTGAAACTTTCAAACCCATCAAATCCCCATCTTCTACTCCTAGAGCCACCTAAATCCAATCCCCTTCTCCTACTCATAGCATTAACCAAATCCACTCCCATGAACTTCATCCATCCTCTATCCTTTTATCCACCCCATCCAATGAGTCCATTCAACACTCCTCCATCACCCTACCACCCACATAGGCTGAAACATGCCAATAGCTTGTTACAAAACATACCAATATATCCCCTCATTGAAAAGAGCATACCAATACATCCCCTCATCCAAATCAAGATCCTACAATCCCATCTACTCCATCTCAAGATCATAGTACCTCCTCCACTACATCCCATGATTCCCTTATCAATCAAGATCCTACCATCCCACTTAATTCTTCTTATGATCCCTTATTATCCCCTTATCAAAATCAAAATCCTACCATCCCACCTATTTCCTCTCGTGATCCCTTATCACACCCTCCAAATCAAGATCTTACCATCCCATAATCTCCATCTAATGATCCTTTATCACTACCTACCCAAACTATCCCAAGACCACCTCCATATCCCCTCGTCCCTCTTACATTCACCTATGGTGGTTCTCTTGTAGTAGAAGAATAAATCATATCCACCACCTATTTTCCTCAACCTAATAATAGACTCACATCATGCTTCCAAAATAAAAAACATCCTATTGTAAATCCATCCATATCAATGGAAATCCATGAGCGCAAGGACTTGGATATATATCTCAAGGTTCATAATGGAAATGTGTTGGTACAACATTTATACATGCTATGTGACACTCTTCCAAATGAACAACAAGAAATTACCATCATTCCTCCAAACCATTTGTAGCCATCTCCCCTCGTCCATCATATCACCTCAAAACAACTATCCATATCCCTCCTTCATTCTCCAAACCCATTTTGGGTCCTTACATGTCCCACAATTCACCATCACACATCCTCCACCTACTAAGTCCCTTTTTGGCCCTTATATCCCAAAATCCCATCCTCCATCTTATCCTACACATCTTGTCATCCACAAACCACCTATCTCTATCACCCATTAAAAACATTCCACTCTCATAATCTCCAATTAGGATCAACAATGGCACATCTTGCAAGTCTTAGTACTCACAAAACAAATAAACACAAAACATGAACAATCTTACTTTTAAATTTGATGCATTGCTAACATGAATCTTGGTTGATGAAAAAACTTTAACAATGCTACTTATTCTACTCTTGAATTGCCTTGATTGTTTTTTATAATGCACAATTGGAATTCAAATTGCCTAGGTTTTTAAATGGTGAAAAAGACATATATCCATTTCTTCATTTCTAGTAAAAATAATTATGAAAAGCCAACAAATGAATTTGGATTTTCAAATGTAAAAATTTCAACAATAACATAGTGAAAATTGGGCCAAAATAAGCTGGTCAAGGGTAGTATCACCCTAGACTAGACCTATTTTGAAATTTTAATTATCGTTAATCAATAATTAGTTTTAATTCTCAATTTTATTCTGATTTTCTGAAAAATTATAATAAAACGAGTAAATTATGAGCATAATTAGGCCTAGGCACATTAGGGGAAGGTAAACATAGTGTGAAATTGTCAAGGTCGACAATTTATGATACTACATTAACAAACTTATATTTTGGTGTGAACTCTGCACAAGAAAGAATTGGAGAGCACCATATAGAATGTTGATTAATAGAGAGACTAATGCAAACATAATTTCCTAGCCATAAAATCCAACACTTAATAGCATCACAAGGTTTCGAGATATGTTTGTCAACCAAAGTGCCTTTAATTTGGACAGACTCTCACATGCTGAGAAGAGTGCCCAAATCAAACCCTTTCTACGCTTTCATACTAGAAAGAACACTAGAGTTGACATAATACCTAATGAATTTTCTTCTAAGGATTTAATAATTCATTTGAAAAGCAAAGTAATTCCTTGCCAATGGATTAAAAGAAGGCTTAACCCTCCAAAATCTTGAAAGAGGCAATAATACTCAAAAGCAACTTGGTGAAAATTATGGTGACCATCATTGAAAGCTCAACGAAAATCATGAAGTAGTTTTTTAATTTTTAAATAAAAAGTTTTTGATAACACCGAATAGTAGAAATAGTAAACATGGGTTGAAGCCAATATTTTAGAGCAAATTTGGAACTTACCAGCCAAGGAAAGATATTCAATAGTTGATTTTTTTTTTTCAGTTTTGATGGCAACAACCTGCCAAGGAATAAAAAGAGAAGCTTGACATGAAAATAGTATGTCGAAAAAGTACAAAAACTTCTTGCTCAATCCATTTTCAACCAAAATTATCTAAACACCTTGACTTGGGAAGAAAAAAATGTCGATAGGATTGGATCTTTTGTCACTCGATGCTTGAACCAAAAAAATAAAGGAAAAAATATCCAAACAATGAAGCGCTCGACAAAGGGAAGATAAAAGAATCATCCTCATACTCAATAAGAATGAGAAAAGAATCATCGACAATGTGGCCATTGGGAAGAGAAATCTGTTTGATCAGGGATTGAGAAACCACACAGGTTAAAAGATAGCCAAAGCCTTCAGCAGGGAGCACATAAAGAGACGGAACAAGAAGATAGCCTTCATGAATAGAATGGAAGAGCCCAAAAGATTGACATATTAGAATGGAGTAGTTTGTGTGAATATACCCCACAATGTAACAGAAAATACACATTGTATATAGGAAAATAAAAATTGGAAAGAAATGGCAATGCACGTAACACTGAAATAAACTCTTTTATAATTCATCTTTAATAAAGAAGCAGGGAGACAAAAAGCACATAACCTGCAGCTCTCAAAGCAAATGTACTCTTATCACATATTCTTATTATTTATTCATATCGAAAACATGAGTCAAAATTTGCTTTCTCTGCTACGAAGAAAACAATGACCGCAAAAGTGGCTACATTCACGTTGACGGAGGTGCCAATGAAGAAAGGAAGATGGAAATGGGATTACGCAGGACCTAAACAAACTCGGTACACTTGAGTACGCAGGATTGGATTTATTTATTATTTTCATAGAGTTGTTTTAGTGGTGTTGAGGATCTGGACCTCCTGGAATTTCTCTTTTGCAGTGAAATTTTGGCTTCAGCTTTCTCTGCCTCAAGGATCCCGATTGCCCATTTTCTTCACTGGCAGTTTTCCCTTGTATTTGCTGATGAACCACCTGATTTAAAATTTACAAAACACACTTCAGTTAATCTTGTTTGTAATGTGGGAAAAATAAAAACAAATGGAAATATAACTGGGATTCAAGCAAACCTTTGACAAAGTCTGCTCACTGGTGGAGATTACAACATCAGCTTCATCAATGCCATCATGGTGCTCTACCTTCAGGTATTCCATGCTTAATATGCTCCCTGTATTAAAAAATAGGAGAAGATAAAAAGAGTTCCTAGATTTGTTCAGTAATTAAAATGTTTCCTCTTAAAAGTATTGCTTTTACACTTGCAAATTCATATTTAGAGCCAATCAACCATGCAAAAAGAAAGTGAAATAGTTTTTCAAAACAATGGTAAATCTTACGTTATTTTTGTTTTAGTTTTTCTGGGTGAATAACCATTAAATTTTGTTCCAGTTTAATATTTTTTAGGGCAAGCTCAAGTTTAGTTCATGACATTAAATTCAAGTGCATTGCTTAATCAATTCAAACTTCGTATGGTTATTTTTTCAAAAAAACTTTAAAACATATAACAACCCTTTCTCTTTCCACTTCAAATTTAAACTGCCTTCCTATAATTTTCATTTCTTCACAATTAAATTCTATTCGTAAGATTATTGAGCACCTCTTATGGTGATTCCACTCTATCCTTTATGGAGGCATATGCCCAAATCCCAAGTGGGCAAGTAAATGGCTAAAATCACACCACTTTCCAAACAAAATGTATATATTCTAAATATTTGAAATGAAGAAGCAAAGGAGTTGTGCTTACTTTTTCTTGCTGACCTGCCGCAACCACCAGCAAACGTTGGCTGAAATAATGAGATGCTAATAAGCAAAAGCACTGTCGCAAGTATAAAGCGTGTATACAAGGCCATTGATCTCGCTCTACTTTATCTGACTGCAATTAGAAAAGTCTTCAAACTCTTCACTATCTGACAATCTGATTATCTATTGGGGATGTATTCTAAAGAAGTTAGACGACTTATATAAATGTAATTTGTGGACATGCTCAAATCTTAGCCGGAAAAATGACCGACTTCCCACAACAGACATTGAATTGTGAAGGCAATAATAATTTTAAAACCAAGGAAATGCTTTGATGATTCGGAAAGCTTTTAACCGCCACAAACCGTTGTTATCGTTTGATAGTCCAATAGATAAGGCTCTATTAAAAGTCATCCTATAAGTTGCTAAGTATTTAACATTATTTTTTGGACAAATATTTTAAAATAACAGAGCGCATGCTTAGTAATTCAGATTATGCGCAGTATTTTTTTGAATTTAAGTGATGAGAAAAACCTAGAACTTTAAGCTGTCATCAACTCATTTCTATGGAGGCTTACTGATAACTAGTTAACAGACAAAAACCACTTTTGATTGTCGGCAACTACTTTTGGCTTCAATTGTTTTACTAGAGAAAAACCACCCTGCAGGTAATAACTGCCGCCTGTTTTTGTTCTCATTCTTTGGTGCGTAATTGTTGATTAGTTTAGCCTCTCTTAGTGTAAGTAAAAAGAAATTGCTTACCATTAGGAGTACATGCATAGTCTTCACCACATCTTTTCTTCATGGTGGCATTTTGTGCTGTCACTTTTTAGTTTTTTCATTTCTATCCAACTCTGGATATTACTGAGGTGTGTCTGAATAAATCCATTTTATTTCTTCTCTTTCTTATTTTCAGCCATACATCGTCTTTGTAGCAGCACCCACGGCACTTTCAAATTGAGTTTTTAATATGGGACAAAACGACGTTTTAGTGATACGAGAAAATGAGAGTGTTGGGATATGGAAAAACCAGTCACTAGAACAAAACAACATTAAATTCTTATCATTATGCTGTCAGGAACTACAATGGTGTGCCTATCTTCATCAAAAAATAGTTTAGTAGCAGATTGTAGTAGTATAAATATGTTTAATAAAACTTAAATATAAATTTATATTTATTTTAAGTTAAATTAATAATCATTTAGTATATTTATTCTTAGAAAAATGTATGTAAAAGATGTAATCATTCTCATGTCTATTTTATTTAAATCATATAGATGTCTAAAAAAGATCTCTTAATTTAATTTACATAAATTTTCTTAAAGATAGATATGCAAGTAACATTCATAGTTACAACATACAAACTAAAGAGTGAACATGTTATTTTAAGATAATGCTTATAAATTCAAATAATTAAATGTTACTTATGTGCTCTCAAAGCATTAGCTTTTGACACAAATATACATCTTAATTGTTTGATTATTAAGTGTTAATAAGCTACCCTTACATACATGACAACCCCTATACTTGTAAATCACCATTGCAACTTTATATTAATGGGGTGACCACTTACAATATAAACAATGAAGCAAGAATAATCTAGAAACAAATATAATATTAAAGATTAGAGTTAAAAGATATATCTGTTATAGATTGATCGTTAAGGTTTAGCATTTTTAAACTCATAACTTTTAAAAATATTTCTATATTCTCTTAATCTCATCCACATTTTTTCATAAAAATTATCCACCCCTTATGCTATATATGAATTTATAATCTCTATATATGAATTTAAATAATCAAACTTTCACTTATTTGCTCTCAAATAATAGCTTCTGACACAAATCTGCATCTTAATTATTTGATTATTAAATATTTGAAAAGTCACCCTTAGATATATAACAATCCCTACAACTATAAATCACCATTGCAACTTTATGTTAATGGGGAAACCAATTACAATATTAAAAATGAAGCAAGATAAACATAGAAAAAACTGGAATATTAAAGATTGGAGTTAAAACATATATTTGTTACATATTGATCTTTAAGGATTAGTTTTTTAAAATTAACTTTTAAAAAAATTCTATATTCTCTTAATGTCATCCACATTTTTTCATAAAAATTATCCACCTCTTATGTTATATATGAATTTGTAATTTCTATATATGAATTTAAATAATTAAATTGGCTTATTTTCCCTCAACTCATAGCTTTTGACACAAATCTACATCTTAATCATTTGATTATTAAAAATTTCATAAGTCACTCTTACATACATGATAACCCCTACACCTGTAAATCACCATTGCAACTTTATATTAATGGAGAAACCACTTACAATATAAATAATGAAGCAAGAATAACATACAAAAAACTAGAATATTAAACACTAGAATTAAAAAATATATTTGTTATAGATTGATCTTTAAAGTTTAGTTTTTCGTCTTATAACTTAAAAAAAATATTTTTATATTCTTTTAATGTCATCCACATTTTTCATCAAGATTATTCACCTCTTATGTTATATATGAATTTATAATTTCTTATACATATTTAAATAATTAAAATCTTAGATATTTTTCATGAAATCATAGCTTCTAACACAAATCTACATCTTAAACACTTGAGTATTAAATATTTGACTAGTCACCCTTATCTTCATGATAACCCCTACACCTGTAAATCACCATTGCAACTTTATTTTAATGGGGAAATCACTCACAATATAAATAATGAAGCAAGAATACCATAGAAAAAACTAGAATCTTAAAGATTAGACTTAAAACATATATTTGTTATAGATTGATCTTTAAGGATTAGTTTTCTATCTTATAGCTTTAAAAAAAAATTCTATATTCTTTTAATGTCATCGAAGTTTTTCATAAAAACTATCCACCTCTTATGTTATATGAATTCATAATTTCTATATATGAATTTAAATAATTAAAATGATAGATATTTTTGTTGAGTATTAAACAAGCAAATAAAACATAATGAAATATCAAAATGAAAAGAAGATAGATATATAAAATAAAGACATAACACAATGACTATGTGGTTCACTATTTAAGGCTACATCCATGGGAAAGCAGGGAATTACTCCATTAATCAATATCCAAATACACTGCATCATGTATGGACTATACACATGCTTTTATACAATCATATTAAGCTGATAAACGAAGAGTCAAAGAATGTGAATATTCGTGACAGTTGGACATCACATTCCCAACAATTTTCCATCACATCATAGCTTCTAAAACAAATCTACATCTTAATCACTTGAGTATTAAATATTTGATAAGTCACCCTTACATACATGACAACTCCTACACCTGTAAATCACCATTGTAACTTTATGTTAATGGGGAAATCACTTACAATATAAATAATGAAGCAAGAATACCATAATAAAAGCTAGAATATTAAAGATGAGATTTATAACATATATTAGTTATAGATTGATCTTTAAGGATTATTTTTTTATCTTATAACTTTAAAAAAAATTCTATATTCTTTTAATGTCATCCACATTTTTCATAAAAAATATTCACCTCTTATGTTATATGAACTCATAATTTCTATATATGAATTTAAATAATTAAATGTTATATATTTTCCATCACTTCAGTATTAAATGTTATAACTTCTAACACAAATCTACATCTTAATCACTTGAGTATTAAATATTTGATATGTCACCCTTACATACATGACAAACCCTACACCTGCAAATCACCATTCCAACTTTATATTAATGGGGTAATCACTTACCATATAAACAATGCAGGAAGAATATCATAGAAAAAACTACAATATTAAAGATTAGACTTAAAATATATATTTTTTATAGATTGATCTTTAAGGATTTTTTTTTATCTTATAACTTTAAATTTAAATATTTCTATATTATTTTAATGTCATTCACATTTTTTATAAAAATTATTCACCTCTTATGTTATGTATGAATTCATAATTTCTATGTATGAATTCAAATAATTAAAATACTAGATATTTTCCATCAAATCATAGATTCTAACACAAATCTACATCTTAATCACTTGAGTATTAAATATTTGATAAGTCATCCTTACATACATGACAACCCCTACACTTGTAAATCAGCATTACAACTTTATATTAATGGGGAAATCACTTACAATATAAATAATGAAGCAAGAATACCATAGAAAAAAACTAGAATATTAAAGATTAGATTTAAAACATATATTTGTCATAGATTTATCTTTAAGGATTATTTAAATTTAATCGTATTAATTTTAAAAAAAATTGTATATTCTTTGGATGTCATCCACTTTTTTCATAAAAATTATCCACCTCTTATGTTATATGAATTCATAATTTATATATATGAATTTAAATAATTAAAATGTTAGATATTTTCCATCAAATCATAGCTTCTAACAAAAATCTACATCTTAATCATTTGAGAATTAAATATTTGATAAGTCACTCTTACATACATGAAAACCCCTACACCTGTAAATCACCATTGCAACTTTATATTAATGGGTAAACCACTTACAATATAAATAATGAAGTAAGAATAACATAGAAAAAACTAGAATACTAAAGATTAGACTTAAAACATAGATTTGTTACAAATTGATATTTAAGGTTTAGTTTTTATCATATAACTTTAGAAAACATTTCTATATTCTCTTAATGCCATCCACTTTTTTTCATACAAATTATCCACCTCTTATGTTATATATGAGTTGGTAATTTTTATATATGAATTTTAAAAATTACAATATCATTTATGTTCCCTCAAATCATATCTTCTAACAAAAATCTACATCTTAATCATTTGATTATTAAAAATTTGATAAGTCATCCTTACATACATGAAAACCCCTACACCTGTAAATCATTGTCATAGCTTTATATTAATTAGGAAACCACTTACAATATAAACAATGAAGTAAGAATAACATAGAAAAAAATTAGAATATTAAAGATTAGAACTAAAACATAAGTTTGTTATAGATTGATCTTTCTAAGGTTCAGTATTTTATCTTTCAACTTTAAATTACATTTCTATATTCTCTTAATGTTATCCACATTTTTCATAAAATTTATTCAACTCTTACTGTTATATATGAATTTATAATTTCTATATATGAATTTAAATAATTAAAATGTCACTTATGTGCCCTCATAGCATATCTTCTAACATAAATCTACATCTTAATATTTTTCTTAATAAATATTTGATAAGTCACCCTTACATACATTACAACACCTGCACTTTTTAATCACCATTGCAAATTTATATTAATGGGGCAGCCACTTACAATATAAACAATGAAGAAAAAATAACATAGAAAATAATAGCATATCGAAGATTAGAGTTGAAACATATATTTGTTACAAATTGATCTTTAAGGTTGTGTATTTTATCTTATAACTTTAAATTAAATTTATATAATCTCGTAATTTCATGCACCTTTTTTCATAAAAATTATCCACCTATTTATATATATATAAACTTATAGTTTTCATATATAAATTTAAATAGTTAAAATGTCACTTATATTCCCTCAAAGCATAGCTTTTGGCATAAATCTACATCTTAATCATTTGATTATTAAATATTTAAAAATTCACCCTTACATAAATGACAATCCCTACAATTGTAAATCACCATTGCAACTTTATATTAATGGAGAAACTAATTACACTATAAACAATGCAGCAAGAATAACATAAAAAAACTAGAATATTAAAGATTAAACCTAAAACATATATTTGTTATAGATTGATCTTTAAGGTTTAGTTTTTTATCTTGTAACTTTAAAAAACATATATATTCTCTTAACGCCGTCCACATTTTTCATAAAATTTATCCACTTCTTATGTTATATATGAATTTATGATCCAGTCAAGATTGGGGGGTCTTATCAAACTACCCAATTTTGTAGCCTTATCATGTCATCTAACCCACATTAACATAATAATGGAGAAATCATCTAAAAAACATATTTATTTCAATTTTCATACACATCCATACATGAAAATTCCTCAAGAACATTTACATATAGTGAGGATTTCAACAAGAAATTAAATTCAAAAATTTTACAAGGGTTTCTATGAACTTCATACCTTCAAATCTTCAAGGTTTCTTTCCTTCAACTTCCTCAGCTTCACTCCTTTTTGTAAAAATGATTTTTTACCTTCATCCTACAACTCTCATGGCTTTCTTGAACACCTGAAAAATCCCTTTTCTCTTCTTCTATTTCTCTTCTCTTCATAAGCTTTTTTTTTTTTGCACTCCTTGTGCTACTCTCATCAACAACCTGCAAGTTTTTTCTCCAACCTTGCTCCTATTCATTACTTCCTTGAAAAACCATTAAATTATTTATTTAAATATGGTTTGAACTATGTGAAAACCCAAAAAAGTGGTTTCCAAATCTGATCTTTGATTGACCCTTAAAATTCCTACAAAAAAAATGAAATAACACATAGTTTGTTGCTCCTAGAAGTGCCATTAAGAGTTGTTGAACCGAATCCAATGTCTTGTTGTTGTATATTACTTTTAAAAATAAATAAAATCAATAACCAAGTCATTTTCATTCACCCCAAATTGGAAATTAAAGAATCATTTATTTGTTTTCTAAAAATTATTAATTTTTTCTCCATTTTAGGAACCAAAACTTAAAGAATAATACAAAAATGGAATGCCAAGAGTCACTTGTCTTATGCACACTTCCTTAGGTGTCCAAGTTGATAAAATTAATTAATTTTAATTAATATTCCTTCAAAATATCCTTCAACCATGGTAAATTGACCATTTCAACCCCTAGAACCTTGAAATTGCATAATTTTGAAAATCACATTAAATACCTTGCTTAACCTCAATATATGAAATAGAAATAAAGTCCTCAGAAATAAAAACTTCACAATATGCTTTTGAAGCTTAAGCCCACACCAAAAATGCAAAATACTTAACATGAAAGGAAAATATATTTTTGGTGATGTAGGATTGCTTGTGAGCCCTAATGCTCCTACATCAAACTCACCAGGTAAGAAGTTTGTGAGCATAGCTCACAACATGGAGTTTAGTGTTTGCAACACCCTTTCAAATAGTAAACAATTTGCAGCATACTCCAATGCTTTCATAGGTACCCTTCTAATTTTTTATTCCTTTTCCTTCATTCACCCCAAATTGGAAATTGAAGAGTCATTTATTTCTATATTCTATATATGTTCCCTCAAAGCATAGCTTACATAAATCTACATCTTAAACATTTGATTATTAAATATTTGAAAAGCTACCCTTACATAAATGACAACCCCTACACCTGTAAATCACCATTGCAACTTTATATTAATGGGTAAACCACTTACAATATAAACAATAAAGCAGGAATAACGTAGAAAAAACTAGAATATTAAATATTAGACTTAAAACATATATTTGTTATATATTGATCTTTAAGGTTTAGCTTTTATCTTATAGATTTAAAAAACATTTCTATCAAATATTAGAGTTAAAAAATATATTTGTTATGGATTGATCTTTAAGGTTTAGTTTTTTATCTTATAACTTTAAAAAAAAATTCTATATTCTTTTAATGTCATCAACATTTTTCATAAAAATTATCCACCTCTTATATTATATATGAATCTGTAATTTTTATATATGAATTTTTAAAAAATAGAATGTCACTTATGTGCCCTCAAATCATATCTTCTAACAAAAGTCTACATCTTAATCATTTGATTATTAAATATTTGATAAGTCACCCTTACATACATGAAAACCCCCACACCTCTAAATCACCATTGCAACTTTATATTAATGGGGAAACCACTTACAATATAAACAATTAAGTAAGAATAAAATAGAAAAATTAGAATATTAAAGATTAGAGTTAAAACATATGTCTATTATAGATTGATCTTTTAAAGGTTTAGTATTTTATCTTATAATTTTAAATTACATTTCTATATTATCTTAATGTAATCCACATTTTTATCCATAAAAAAAATTCTCAACTCTAGGAAAATTCACCACCAACAAACTCACCTCCAACAATTCATCACCAAGAACTCATCGCCATGACAAATTCATCTAGTGAAAAATTCACCATCAGCAATTCATATCATATTGTTGTTGGTGAATTTTCAACAAGATGAATTTTTCATGGCGATAAATCATTGACGATGAATTGTTGGAGGTAAATTTGTTGGAGGTGAATTGTTGGTGGTGAATTGTTGGTGGTGAATTGTTGGTGGTGAATTTCCCAAAATCCATTAAACTCTTATGTTATATATAAATTTATAATTTCTATATATGAATTTAAATAATTAAAATGTCACTTATATGCCCTCTAAGAATATATTCTAATAAAAATCTGCATCTTAATAATTTTCTTAATAAATATTTGATAAGTCACCCTTACATACATGACAACCCCTACACTTGTCAATCACCATTGCAAATTATATTAATGGGGTAACCACTTACAATATAAATGATGAAGAAAAACTAGCATAAAAAATAAAAAATAAAAAGAATATCAAAAATTAGAGTTGAAACATATATTTGTTACGAATTGATCTTTAACGTTCAGTATTTTATCTTATAACTTTAAATTACATTTCTATATTCTATTAATGTCATCCAACATTTTTCATAAAAAATATCCACCTCTTTTATATATATGAACTTATAATTTCTATATATTAATTTAAATAATTAAAATGCCACTTGTGTTCCCTCAAAGCATAGCTTCTGACATAAATCTACATCTTAATCATTTGATTATTAAATATTTGAAAAGTCACCCTTACATAAATGACAACACCTACAACTATAAATTAGCATTGCAAATTTATATTAATGGGAAACTACTTACAATATAAACAATGAAGCAAGAATAACATAGAAATAACTAGAATATTAAATATTTGATGAAAAGACTCTCTACTTACAAATCAAAATCTGCACAATCACCTTTCACTCATGACTGCTCACTATCTCTCTTTCTTCTTCTGTCATTCTTTAAATGTTGCCCCATTTGTACGCCTCTTTTGCTGATCTAAAATGACTATTTTTTATTGTTTTTAACCTTCAAGATTGGACTGCTACCCCTTAATCTTCCACACTCTCTTCTCCCTTCATGACTTCTCTCCTTCCTCCTAATCTCTTTAATTTTTTTTTTTTAATTTTCTTTTTTCATTTTTCTTCAATTTTTGCTATGAAAAGATGCCTCCAACAAAGTGAAAATTAATGTGATTAATCACCTTTTTGGGCTCCAAAATATTTTTTCCATTTTCAATTTCAATGCCCCAACCTTTTTTTATGCAATGGAAAGATGAAGCATAAAGTAATAAAACCCAATGATTTAATTGCCACAAAATCTATACTATCATGCCAAAATGATTTGATCAAGTTGATGCTTTGGAAGTGTGTAGTTGGATGCTGGAAAGTGAATTTTGATGTAATTTTTGCTTGGAAGCTCTATTTTTCCTAAAAATGCATAAGAGACTTCTTGATGTTGAGAGATGGTTGAAACCACCAAAATATTCCAAAATTGAGAAATTAAACTAAATATTTTTGGGTGATGCAAGATCGCTTGTGGACTCGGAAGCTCCTGTATCAAAAACACTGGGTAAGAAGTTATTGAGCATGGCTCACAAAATGGAGTTGATTGTTTGAAACACCCTTTCAAATAGTAAACTATTTGCAGTATAATCCAATGCTTTCATAGGTACCCTGCTGATTTTTTCTTCCTTCTTCTTTTCCAGCATCTAGCCGGAATAACCTTCTTCCTCCTCTAACAACTCTGTTGTGCACTCCTCTTTCTCAATGTGGAATCTTCTCCACCATAATATGACCTCCTCCACCAATTGCAACTCTCACTCTTCTCTAATATTGTGGCATCCAACTCACCATATTCTAGCCACCTCCACCAACATGCATCTATACTATCCTCTACAACATCATACAAATCTTTCCTTGCATATAAATTAGCACTAGCAAACTCATGAAAATAAAATAGTTCTATGCTCACTTCCTCTTCACACCCTTTCACCTCCAACAATATTTTTTCATCATCCATCACTTCTTCTACTTTCACCTCATCGCACTCTTCTATTTTCTCATATTTTTCATTGGCATAGAAATATTTATCATAGAATTTAGAAAATTTAAATGCTACCTCTTTTTCCCCTACTACTACAAAATATTCTTCCACACCATTTGTTGCAACTTTCTACTCTTCATTCTCAACTATGATCTCATTATTTCCATCTTCTACCTTCTCATCCTTCAAAGGATACTCAACTATTTTTCCATCCTTCTTTTCATCCTCTATCTCTACTGCAACTATGTCTGCTATGCCTTTAACAAGACATACTCCTACTGCAATTTTCTTACCTTCTTCTTTCTCTTCATCTTCATTTCCATCCTTCTTTCCTGCACATAAAATAAAATTAAGAAAAATTTATGATTCCCTTTTTCCCATCTTCTTTTCTTTTTCTTTCCTCTTTCCTTTCATAATACTTTCCTCCAAGACATCTAACCTCCTTGTTACTTCTACACAATTATTCCAAATATCCTAACTCTCTTCCTCTAAAATTCTTTCTCTCCTCTCAATAAAATAAATTTTAAAGCCTTACCCAAGGCCAAACTCATACTCTTCTTCTTCAACATTTCATCAAACACTTTCCATGTACTCTTAATCTGCAACCACCACAATGTCTTCAATCTCAATTGTTCAAGACTCTTTGCACACCTTCAACAATCTTCTTGAGCTCCTCAAACAACAATCACCACTTCACTCTTTACCTATAGGTATTGGTGTAGACTGCCTCACATTCAACACTCTATCCACATGCTCAAGACCACTGGCTCTGATACCATTTGATGAAAGGACTCTCTACTTACAAATAAAAATCTTCAAAATCACCATTCACTCATGGCTTCCCACTATCTCTCTTTCTTCTTCAAACATTCTTTCAATGCTGCCCCATTTTCCTACCTCTTTTGCTAATCTAAAATCACTAATTTTTATTGTTTTTAATACCCTTCAAGATTGGACTTGTAGTGTAAAAAAATGTTTCCTCTTGAAAGTAGTGTAATTTCACACTTAATTTGGACCTATTTTTTTTACCCTTGCATTAATTACCCTTTAAACCATCATTAATAGGCCCCTAAGACCCATACGTTAGGGTTGGCATATGAGTCCCATTTAGGGCTTTTTTAGGGTTTAAGCAAGAAAATTAACTTTTTAATTCAAATTTTTGGTTGATGTCGGCTTTTGAGATCTGAATAATGATAAATTAGGTGTTAATTCCTATATAAGCAAGCTTCTAAGTCATTATTTCATCTAATCAAGCATTTTCAAGAGTAATTTCAAGATCCAAGCATTCAAGAGTTTGCAAGCATTCTTTCACAAGAGCATTCAAGTTTCAAAAGCAAGTAAAGTTGAAGTCTTGGAGTAGCATTAAAGTGTTTTTGCTGGTCTTCAAGCTCACTTTCATTCAATATCCATCATTGTCAAGGGTTGATCATGGTTGTCTATGGTGAATTAGGATGGATTCTAGGTTGGGGAGATGCAACTAGCCATCAAGCCAAGCCTAATGACTTGTTTCCCAAGTGATTCCATCCTCCATTATCACTCTACATTTAGCCTAAGGAAGGTACAAGCATTATTAGTGCTCATTTGGGTGATTAGAGATCTCTCAAAGTGAGTTATTCATCATTCAAGATTCATTCATGCATCTCATTCTTGGACATTAGCATAGGGTTGCATTGTATTTCAGATTTCCTAATCTTAGACACACTAAGGTTAGGGTTTACATTCCTATTTGAATCCAAGTTTCATGTTTCTATCAAGGTTTAATTACCAAAGTAGGGGTTTGACTGAGGCAAACCCCCGATAAGAAAATCCAGTCTATATTATGTTTCGTAGGTATTTTTATAAGTTTAGATACAAAAAATAGTTTGGAAGGGAAGAATAGAGATTGAGCACATAACTGAATTTTGAATTCCTAAAAAAGTGAAACAGGACTGATACGCCAGAAGTGGCATATGAGTCCCACTATAGAAAATTTTTCCAAACTTTTGCAGTTCTAGATACCCATTTGCTAGATTCTTATTTCTCCACAGAAACCCAGATCTAGGACTGATACGCCCAGACTGGCGCATGAGTCCTAGTAGGCCAAAACTTCAATATTTTTAGCATTTTTGAGTCTCATCTAGTCATGATTCTATTCTTAAGATTATTGAGCACCTCTTATGGTGATTCCACTCCATCCTTTGTGAAGGCATATGCCCAAATACCAAAGTGAGCAAAAAAAAATGTATATATCCTAAATATTTGAAAAGAAGAAGCAAAGGAGGAGTTGTGCTTAGTTTTTATTGCTGACCCAGCGCAACCACCAGTGAATGTTGGCTGAAATAATGAGATAGTAATAAGCAAAAGCATTGTCACAAGTACAAAGCGTGTATATAAGGCCATTGATCTCGCTCTACTTTATCTCTGGCTGCAATTAGAAAAGTCTTCAAACTGTTTACAATCTGGCAATCTGATTATCTATTGGGGATGTCTTCTAAAGAAGTTAGACGACTTATATAGCTGCAACTTTGTGGACATAATCAAATCTTAGCTGGAAAAATTACCAACTTCGCACAACAGACATTTAATTGTGAAGGAAATAATAATTTTAAAACCAAGGAAATGCTTTGATGATTCAGAAACCTTTAAACTGCCACACACTGTTGTTACCGTTTGATAGTCGTCCTATAAGTCGATACATATTTAACATTGTTCTTGGACATAAATATTAAAATGACAGAGCGCATGCTTAGTAATTCAGATTACGCATAGTATTTTTTGAGTTTAAGTGATGAGAAAACCTAGTACTTTAAGTTGTCATCAACTCATTTTAATGGAGGCTTACTGATAACCACTTAATAGAAAAAACCACTTTTGATTGTCGGCAACTACTTTTGGCTTCATTTGTTTTACTAGAGAAAAACCACCCTACAGGTAATAACTGCCGCCAGTTTTTGTTCTCATTCTTTGGTGCATAATTGTTGATTAGTTTAGTCTCTCTTAGTGTAAGTAAAAACAAATTGCTTACCTTTAGGAGTGCATGCAAAGTCTTCACCACATATTTTGTTCACGGTGGCATTCTGTGCTGTCACTTTTTTTTGCATTTCTATCGCACTCTGGATATCACTAAGGTGTGTCTCAATAAATCCATTTTCTTTCTTCTCTTTGTTATTTTAAGCCATACATCGTCTTTGTAGTAGCTCCCATGGCACCTTCAAATTGAGTTTTTTATAGTATTGCATATCATTTATAAATAAATAATATATCTCCATGCTTCTACCTACATTTGTATATATACTAGCAATCACACCTTAGTGTGCAATGGGTATGTCGAAGAGGTGGGAAATGTCAATTAGAATTTTATTTTATTTATTTTTTTGCATACATGTGTGTAATACATAAGGTCAGTTGGTAGGTCAGTTATCAAATGATGTTTGTGAAATGAAGGTCTTAATGGAAAAGTGATGGCTTCAAATAAACTATGCATCCACTTACAATGATCCAAACATGATTAAAATAAGACCTCTAAATCAGGATGATAATCAACCTCCATTACCAACATGATGATGTTATGTTTGCAATAGGGAGACAAGGAGAGAGGGAGAGATGAGGATAGAAAGAGGGAGAGATAGAGGGGTGGGAGCGAGAGAGAGAAGGGCAAGGAGATAGAGATAGGGATAAAGAAAAAGAGGAAGATAGAGATAGATATGGAGAGGGAGATGGCGATGATGGAGATGGATATTGAGAGAAGGATAGGGAGAGATAGAGAGAGAGGAGAGAGGGATAGATAGAGATTGAATAGATAAATATATAGAGAGGGGGAGATCAAAAGATAAAGATAGAGATAGGGAGTGATATATAGAGGTGGAGAGAAGGAGATATAAAGGGGTAGAGAGAGGGAGAGATAAAAAGATAAAGATAGAGATATGAAGTGATATATAGAGAGAGAGAGGTAGAGAAAAGATATATATGAGTAGAGAGAGATGGAGAGAAAATGAGATAGAGATAGAGGGAGAGATGGAGAGGGAGAGAGAGAGAGAAGAGGGGGAAGAGAGGGAGATATATCTAGGTAGAGGGACAAAGAAGAAGGGTGGAGAGGCAAAGATAACTCAATATATAAAGAGGAAGGGGAGAGGAGGAGATATAAATAGAGGGCGATATAAGGAGATAGAGAGGAATAAGGAGAGAGCTGGAGATCTAGGGAGATAAAGGTAGAGAAAAATATGGGTAGAAAGAGATGCTTAGTGTGGCATTAGTGATAGACCAATTTTTAAAGATAGAGATAGGGATAGGGAGGGAGAAACATGGAGTGTGTGTGTGTGTATCAGTAAGTGAGAGAGAGATAGAGATATAGACAGAGACAAAGATAGAGAGATAGATATATAAATATATAGAGAGGGAGGGAAAGAAATAGAGAGAGGAGAATAAGTAGATAGATAGAAAAAGGGAGTGATAGGGAGGAGGGGAGACGAGGATAGAAAGGAGAGATATAACTTGGAAAGGATAGCTCAGTGGTGAGAGAGAGATAGAAGGAGAGGGAGAAATAGAGATAGAAAAGGGAGACAATGAGAGTTGTAATAATTACTAGGCTACTAGAGCTCACCATACCTTGAGGTAACAAGGCATCTAGCTAGTCCAGGTGATCGACGTCATCTAGGAATAAAAGGGATTGCCAAGCCCTTGTCCCTCCTAGACAATGCTTCAACTCTCCTATTCCTTCAATATTCCTAAACTCCTATTTTTCCTAGAATAGATCCTTGAAGAGTTGGCTTTGCAAGGAGTGCAATTCACCTTTGACACTCGATTCTCTCACACTAGAGAGAAAACATGACCCATCGTAGCCTGAGCATTTCCTGTTGAACAATTCTTTTGTCAAGATGGTCCTGCCAGACCCCCCAATGCCAAAGATCCCTACTATCTTGCCCCTCACTGTCAGTGAACAAGACCTTTCAAAATCTTCGACAAGTTTAACGATTTCAATAGGATATTTTGCAACATCTAATAATATCCTCTTTGGTATTTCTTGCAGCCCACGAGAAAAAATCTTTTCACACAAAATTCTGAGACCAAAAATAGAAAATCTCTTTAGAAAGTCATTCTTCTAAGGTAAAACAAATATCATCTACTGTGTAGAGAAAAGGATAACATATGTATATGTCTCTTTGTTTCTCTCTCCCCCTCAACCTCTCTATACTCCCTTATATCTCTATCTCTCTCTATCTCTTCCTCTCTATCTCCATCTCTGTTTTATCTTTATCTCTCCCTCTACCTCTATCTATCTCTATCTATTTCTCTCCCTCTATATTTATCTTATTATCTCCTCATCTCTCTCAAACCTTATATATCTCTCTCCCTCTCGACCTCTCTCTATGTATCACTTCTTATCTCTATCTTTATATTTTTATCTCTCCCTCTCTCTCCCTCTCTATATATTTAACTCTTTTGGATATGTTTATATCCCTCTCTCCTCTCCTCTCCATATCCATCTCCATCTTCATCTCCACCTCCATCTCCACCTCCACCTCCATCTCTATCTCTATCTCTATCCACTATATATATCTACTTACCCCTCTCTCACTCTTCCCTCTCTACCTCTCTACCTCTCCATCTTTATATCTGTATCTCCCACCCCCTCGCCCCACACCCCCCTCACCTCTTCTCTCTTTCCTTATTGAAAACATTACATGAACCTATTGATAATGAAGCCTAATTATCTTCTTCATTCAAAGACTTTTTTCAATCAAGATCCCTGCAAGTAGATGCATAATTGATTTTAAGCTATCATTCCTCCATTCAAACCTTTGTTGCATAAACAACATCAATTTCTAAATGTCCTACCAATTGACCTCATGTCTTACACAAATGCATGCAAAAATATGTACACAAAATTTTTTCCTAATAGACCTTCCACACATCTTCGGCGTACCCATTGCACACCAAGGTGCGATTGTAGTAATAATCAATATCACGCTCTTGGGCGGCACTTAAACCACCGACCAATTCTTTGTGCATGATCTAAGACAGACACTTGTAAAATAAAATTGAATTCACCAGATAAGAGCTCAGCTATATCTATGCTACCCAGCTGCACGCAACACCCACCATTCAATAGATAAAAGAAATTGTCCCATTGCAGGAGAGAGGAGATTGAGTAATGGGCGTAAAAAGAATGATGTTTATCACTATTCTCAGCCTCAATCTCATTCTACTCAGTCTAGCAGGTGCCAAACTTGGCGCCAGTTTAAGCTTAGATTACTATGCCTTTGCCTGTCCATTTGCGGAGTCCATTATTAGAGACACCGTAAATTGAGCCATGCAACGCGACATCACTATTGCAGCAGGACTTCTCAGAACGCATTTTCATGACTGCTTTGCGGAGGTACGAGCTGTAAAACCTTTTTTATTCATTCCTGTGAAATGATTCTAATTAGTATTTTACAGGGATGCGATGGATCGATTCTACTAGATTCCACGAGTGACAATAAGGCTGAGAAGGATTCTCCTGCCAATCTGAGCTGACGAGGCTACGAGGTCATCGACGAGGCAAAAGAAATGATCGAGGAGAGCTGTCCGGGTGTCGTATCTTGCGCAGACATTATTGCAATTGCAGCTCGAGACGCAGCTGTATTGGTAAAGTCAAGATTTTTAACTACATATCATCTGATTCAAAACAGTTCTTGTTAAAAATTTGTAAATTTTAATCAAAATACAAACTTTGTGGATTCAGTCAGGAGGACCCATGCATGATGTGCCAAAGGGACGAAAGGATGTAATGAGATTGAGAATCATGGATTCCGAAAATTCGCCTTCTCCAACTTTGAACGCTTCTCGGCTCATCAGCGCATTCAACGAACGTGGGCTTTCTGCGCAAGAGATGGTAGTTTTTCAGGTAAAGGCAATGGTTTGTAATTGGAGGGTGTTGCAATGATAAAGGAAAGTGATATAAATGGTGGAATGGTGCAACTACAGGAGGTCATACGCTGGGTGTGGCACGCTGCTCCTCCTTCAAAAACAGGCTGAGCAATTCGGGTAACGACGTGGATCTGTCTAGCAACGTTGGATTCTTGGCGACATTGAAGCAGGCTCTTTGGCCCCATCCTTCCGTCGGCTGGTGATATTAAATGCCTCAGAATGGAAGAAGGCTGTAATGGGTTGTTCGGGTACCATTGCCTTTGGAGGATTTCAGCCCACTCATGCGTTTATCCCCGGGTCTATAAATCACCTGTTTTCCATTAAAGACCAGGACAAGATGAAAGAGAAAACCGGAAACTATTCATTTTTTCCAGCTTGACAATCAACGTATGAAAATGTTTCAATCTTCTTGCACGGTACGGCAGACGATACCAGCGGTTCATCGCCTATCTCAGCTCCGTCTACTTCCCATGCTTCGTAATTCAGATTATGCGCAGTATTTTTTGAATTTAAGTGATGTACAAACCTAGTACTTTAAACTGTCATCAACTCATGTTTGCGGAGGCTTACTGATAACAACTTTACAGAAAAAAACACTTTTGATTGTCGGCAACTACTTTTGGCTTCAATTGTTTTACTACAGAAAAACCACCCTGCAGGTAAGAACTGCCGCCAGTTTTTGTTCTCATTCCATGTTGCGTAATTGTTGATTAGTTTAGCCTCTCTTAGTGTAATTTGCTTACCTTTAGGAGTACATGCATAGTCTTCACCACATATTTTGTTCATGGTGGCATTCTGTGCTGTCACTTTTTTCATTTCTATCCAACTCTAGATATTACTGAGGTGTGTCTCAATAAATCCATGTTTTTTTCTTCTCTTTGTTATTTTAAGCCATCGTCTTTGTAGCAGCACCCACGGCACCTTCAAATTGAGATTTTTATAGTATTGCATATCATTTATAAATAAATAATAGATTTCCATGCTTGCACATACATTTGTATATATACGAGTTGGCAGACCAGACTACCTTTTGTTGGTGGAGAATGTTGGGATATTGGAATATGGGACAAAACGACGTCACTAAAACAAAACAAAATTAAATTCTTATAATTATGCTGTCAGGAATTGTAATGGCGTGCCTATGACCATTAAAAAGTAGTTTAGTGGCAGATTCTATTAGTCTGAATATGGTTAAAAAAATTTAAATATAAATTTAGAATTATTTTAAGTGAAATTAATAGTGATTTAGTATATATATATATATATATATATATATATATATATATATATATATATAAAAGATACAATCATTTTTGTGTCTATTTTATCTAGATTGTATAGATGCCTGAAAAATGATCTCTTAATTAAATTTACATTGATTTCTTTAAACATAGATATACAAGTAACATTTACAATTACAACATACAAAATAAAGAGTGATTTAGTATTCATCAATAATTTAGTCCCAACATGTTGTTTTAATATAATACCTATACATTCAAATAATTAAATGTTACTTATGTGCTCTCAAAGCATCAACTTTTGACACAAATCTACAATATTAAACAATGAAGCAACCCTTACATACATGGCAACAACTATAACTATAAATCCCCATTGCAACTTTATATTAATGGGGAAACTACTTACAATATAAACAATGAAGCAAGAATAACCTGGAAAAAATAACAATATTAAAGAGTAGAGTAAAAGATATATTTGTTATAAATTGATTGTTAAGGTTTAGTATTTTTAAACTCAAAAATCCAAAAAACATTTCTATATTCTCTTAATGTCATCCACATTTTTTCATAGCAATTATCCACCCCTTTTGTTATATATGAATTTATAATTTCTATATATGAATTTAAATAATTAAAATGTCACTTATTTGTCCTCAAATCATAGCTTTTGACATAAATCTACATCTTAATCATTTGATTATTAAATATTTGATAAGTCACCCTTACATACATGACAACCCCTACACCTATAAATCACCATTGTAACTTTATATTAATGGGGAAACCACTTACAATATACACAATGAAGATATAATAACATAGAGAAAAATCAAATATTAAAGATTGGAGTTAAAACATATATTTGTTACAAATTGATCTTAAAGGTTTTTTTTTTTAATCATATAACTTTAAAAAACATTTCTCTATTCTCTTAATGTCATCCACATTTTTTCATAAAAATTATCCACCTCTTATGTTATATATTAATTTAAATAATTAAATTGTCTTATTTTCTTTCAAATCATAGCTTTTGACACAAATCTACATCTTAATCATTTGATTGTTAAATATTTGATAAGTATCACCCTTACATACATGACAACCCCTACACCTATAAATCACCATTGAAACTTTATATTAATGGGGAAACCACTTACAATATAAATAATGAAGTAAGAATAACATAGAAAAAAATATAATATTAAAGACTAGACTTAAAACATAGATTTGTTACAAATTGATATTTAAGGTTTAGTTTTTTGTCTTCTAACTTTAAAAAACATTTCTATATTCTTTTAATGTCATCCACATTTTTCATCAAGATTATTCACATCTTAGGTTATATATGAATTTATAATTTCTTATATGAATTTAAATAATTACAATGTTACTTATTTTCCCTCAAATCATAGCTTCTAACACAAATCTACATTTCGATCATTTGATTATTAAATATTTGATAAGTCACCCCTACATAGATGACAACCCCTACACTTGTAAATCACCATTGCAACTTTATATTAATGGGGAAAATACTTACAATATAAACAATAAAGGAAGAATAACATAGAGAAAAATTGAATATTAAAAATTGGAGTTAAAACATATATTTGTTACAGATTGATCTTTAAGATTTACTTTTTTTATCGTATAACTTTAAATTTTTTTTATCTATTGTCTTACTATTATTCACATTTTCTCATTAAAATTATCCACCTCTTATGTTATATATTAATTTGTAATTTATATATAGGAATTTAAATAATTAAATTGACTTATTTTCCCTCAAATCATAGCTTTTGACACAAATCTACATCTTAATCATTTGATTATTAAATATTTGATAAGTCGCCCTTACATACATGAAAACCCCTACACCTCTAAATCACTGTTGCAATTTTATATTAGTGGGGAAACCACTTACAATATAAATAATGAAGCAAGATAACATAGAAAAAAAACTAGAATATTAAAGACCGGACTTAAAACATATAATTGTTATAGATTGATGTTTAAGATTTAGTTTTTTGTCTTATAACTTTAAAAAATATTTCTATATTCTTTTAATGTCATCCACATTTTTCATCAATATTATTCAACTCTTAGGTTATGTATGAATTTCTAATTTCTTATATGAATTTAAATAATTAAAATGTTACTTCTTTTTCCTCAAATCATAGCTTCTAGAAAAAATCTACATCTCAATCATTTGATTATTAAATATTTGATAAGTGACTCTTACATACATGACAACCCCTACACCTGTAAATCACCATTGAAACTTTATATTAATGGGGAAACCACTTACAATAAAAAAATGAAGAAAGAATAACATAAAGAACAATAAAAAATTAAAGATTGCAATTAAAACATATATTTGTTACAGATTGATCTTTAAGGTTTACTTTTTATCATATAACTTTAAAAAACATCTCTCTATTCTCTTAATGCCATCCACATTTTTTCATAAAAATTATCCACCTCTTATGTTATATATGAATTTGTAATTTCTATATATAAATTTAAATTAAAAAAATGACTAATTTTCCCTCAAATCATAGCTTTTGACACAAATCTACATCTTAACCATTTGATTATTAAATATTTGATAAGTCACCCTTACATACATGACAACCCCTACACCTGTAAATCACCATTGCAACTTTATATTCATGGGGAAACCACTTGCAATATAAATAATGAAGAAAGAATAACATAGAAAAAACTAGAATATTAAAGACTAGACATAAAACATATCTTTGTTATAGATTGATCTTTAAGATTTAGTTTTTTATCTTATAAGCTTAAAAAAAATCTATATTGTTTTAATTTCATTCACATTTTTTATCAAGATTATTCACCTCTTAGGTTATATATGAATTTATAATTTCTTATATGAATTTAAATAATTAAAATGTTACTTATTTTCCCTCAAATCATAGCTTCTAATGCAAATCTACATCTCAATCATTTGATTATGAAATATTTGATAAGTCACCCTTACATACATGGCAACCCCTACACCTCTTAATCACCATTGCAGATTTATATTAATGGGGAAACCACTTAAAATATAAACAATGAAGCAAGAATAACATAGAAAAAACTAGAATATTAAAGATTAGACCTAAACATATATTTGTTATAGATTGGTCTTTAATGTTTAGTTTTTTTATCTTATAACTTTTAAAAAAAATCTATATTCTTTTAATGTCATCCACATTTTTCATAAAAATTATCCACCTCTTATGTTATATGTGAATTCATAATTTCTATATATTAATTTAAATAATTAAAATGTTAGATATTTCCATCAAATTATAGCTTCTAACACAAATCTACATTTTAATAATTTGAGGATTAAATATTAAATGATAAGTCACCCTTACATACATGACAACCCCTACACTTAATCATATCTTCTAACAAAAATCTACATCTTAATCATTTGATTATTAAATATTTGATAAGTCACCCTTACATACATGAAAACCCCTACACTTGTAAATCATCATTGCAACTTTATATTGATTGGGAAACTGCTTACAATATAAGTAATAAAATAAGAATAACATAGAAAAAATTAGAATATTAAAGATTAGAATAAAAATATATGTCAATTATAGATTGATCTTTTTAAGGTTCAGTATTTTATCTTATAAATTTAAATTACATTTCCATATTCTCTTAATGTAATCTAGATTTTTCATAAATTATATTCAACTCTTATGTTATATATGAATCTATAATTTTGATTTGTGAATTTAAATAATTAAAATATCACTAATGTGCCCTCATAACATATCTTCTAACATAAATCTACATTTTAATATTTTTCTTAATAAATATTTGATAAGTCATCATTCCATACATGTCAACACCTACACTTGTTAATCACCATTGCAAATTTATATCAATGGGGCAACCACTTACAATATAAATGATGAAAATAAAATAAAATATCAAAGATCAGAGTTGAAACATATATTTGTTACAAATTGATCTTTAAGGCTGAGTATTTTATCTTATTTTTAAATTTTTTTTTTTTAGACTGCAGGAATAGGGTAGCATGACCCCATATAAACTGCAGTGTGCCTGATAAAATTTTTAACGTGATTGACGGCACTAGCGTGACACGCCCTCCGGTACCATGGGGGTGGGGGAGACTAGACCTCGTGACCAACCTCCTGCAATAGGAAAGATTTAGCCAACCGAGCTAGGGCGCCAACCCCGAGTATTTTATCTTATAAATTTAAATTAAATTTATATATTCTCTTAATGTCATGGACCTTTTTTCATAAAGGTTATCCACCTTTTATTATATATATCAACTTATAATTTCTATATATGTATTTAAATAATTAAATTTTCACTTATGTCCCTCAAAGCATAACTTCTTGACATAAATCTACATCTTAATCATTTGATTATTAAATATTTGAAAAGTCACCCTAACATAAATGACAACACCTACAACTATAAATCACCATTGCAAATTTATATTAATGTGAAAAATACTTACAATATAAACAATTAAGCCGAAAAAAGGATGCCTTTGGGAATATCTTTGGAACTAAGATGAATATTCAGGGTAAACTCCAGGAGATCCAGGCTAAAATCCAGAAATGGGGGTACATTGATAATTACAAAGAAAAGGAAAATGAACTTCTCACTCAATTGCATGACATCATTACTAAAGAGGAAGTTTTTTGGCGGCAAAGATCTACGGTGTCTTGGTTGACTGACGGAGATAGGAACACCAGATTTTTTCCCCTGTCTGCTTCGAAACATAGGGCTGCTAATAGAATTGCTTACATTGATGTAAATGGGACTAGGTTTGAGGAGGAAGATGATATCAAGTAATAGGATGTTCTTTTTTTCAATAACCTTCTTTCTTGTAATGGAGAGATTGTACCTGATGCTCAAGATTCCTTGCTTGAGGCTATACCCCAGGTGATTGGTCATAATGAAAACTCTATGATCACTGCTATTCCTTCCAAGGCTAAAATAAGGAAAGTTGTCTTCTCTTTTGATGGCAATAAAGCTCTCAGATCTGATGGTTTTCCTTTATTCTTCTTCCAAGTGTTCTAGGAAATTGTTGAGTTGGATGTTGAGAAGGCTGTCAAGAAATTCTTTGGATCAAGATGTCTTTTGAAAGAACTTAATGCTACTTTTTTGGTCCTTATTCCAAAAAAACCTGAGGCTTCGGAGTTTCAAGCTTTTCGACCAATTAGCCTTTGCAATTCTATCTATAAAATCATTTCAAAGGTTTTAACTACAAGAATGCTTTCTTTGCTTCCTCAAATGATTTCTCCACAGCAGAATGGTTTTGTGCCAGGTAGGTACATTCTGGACTCTGTTATCACTGTTCATGAGAATTTACATTCTTTAATGGTCTCCAAGACTGAAGGGTTCATTCTTAAACTGGACATTTCCAAAGCCTATGATCGGGTAGATTGGAATTTTTTATTTAAAATCCTGGTCAAGTTTGGTTTTAATAACAGAGTCATCCAGCTGGTGAACTGGCTTGTTTCGACAGTTACTTCTTTTGTCATTGTGAACGGGTCACCTTCAAGGTTTTTTCAAACTTCCAGAGGTCTCAGACAGGGAGATCCTATCTCTCCTATTCTGTTTACAATTTTGGCTGAGTGTTTGGGAAGAAATATTAAAAAGCTTATTGATCAAAGATCCCTTGTTGGTCTAAGACCTTCCTCTTCTCTTCTAACCTGTTCCCACCAACAATTTGTTGATGACACCATTCTCATGGGAAGATCTACTATGGCTGAAGCTAAGACTTTCAAAAGGATTCTGAATCTTTATGAATCTGCTTCTAGGCAAGTTGTTAATAGGGCTAAGAGTTCAATTTTCTTTCTCAACACTCCTGAGCATAGATAAGTCAAACTTGCTCAGATTCTTGGATGCCGGATTGAGCCTCTACCATCAACCTATCTTGGTTTGCCTCTTTTCATTAAACCCTTGGAATCATTCTGGATCTCTTTGGTTGAAAAATTCAATAAGAAACTATCGGGGTGGAAAGGAGCTCTTCTCAGTCAAGCTGGAAAAATCCAACTCCTTAAGGCTTCTTTGCAAAATCTTCCTGTGTATGCTCTTAGCTTATTTAAAATTTCTGCTAAATATGCTGAGGCTATTGAAAAAATTCAAAAGAGGTTTCTGTGGTCTGGTGTGGAGGATAATAAGAGAATGCCACTCATTGGTTGGGATCTGGTTTGCAGACCTAAATCGAGAGGTGGCCTAGGCTTAAGGAAAATTAAAGTGCTGAATCTATCCCTTCTTGCTAAACAGCTTTGGAGAACTCTTACTTTGAGAGGGGAATGGCGAGATACCTTAAAAGACAAATATTTTAGCAACTGTGAGTCTCTTAATGATGTTATAAATTCTTTTTTTTACCTCGTGGGTCTGTATGCTAGAATGATATGAGTAGAGGTAGAAAGTTGCTGGAAATGGGAACTGGTTGGTTGGTTGGAAAAGGAAATTATGTTAGGTTTTGGGAAGACAGATGGCTTTTTAAGGATCCTTTAATCAGAAATGAGAAATTCAGTAAATGGATGAATGATTGTAAAAGGGAATTCAGGGTCTTGGTCAAAGATTACTGGAGGAATGGGAGTTGGGTTGATTTGAAGACCATCGGTCTAGACCTTAGCCCTGTTCAATCTACCTTTAGGGCTCTAAGACTGGTTCAACACCAGGTGGATGATCTTGCTATTTGGATAGACAATCCGTCTGGCATTTTTTCAATTTCTTCTACTACTTCTATGTTGGTTAGTCCAATGGAGCCACCACCCTTCTAGGCTAAGGCTTGGATTAATCTCTTGATTCCTAAAATCAATATCTTCTATTGGATAAAGCTACAGAATAAGATTCTCACTTTGGACAATCTTGGTAAAAGAAGAATTCAATTACCAAACAGATGCTACATGTGCAGGAATGATGCTGAGATTGTTAATCATCTTTTCCTTCATTTTCCTTTTGTTTCGCACATCTGGGGTAAATTTTTTGTGCTTATTGAAGTGGTCTGGGTTTCCCCTGCTTCGGTCGAAGAATTTTTCTAGCAATGGAAAGCTTCGTCAAAAAACCCTTTTGTGTGTAGGCTCTGGTCTTTTGTTCTACCTTTTGTGTCATGGAGTATTTGGAAGGAAAGGAACAATAGAGTGTTTAGGGAAAAAGAGAAGTTGAAGGGGGATTTGTATGAAAAAATTATAAGGGCAATAAAGGAAAATTTATCTTTAATCCCTAGGAAAAGGGTGGATAAAGCTACTTGGTCTCCTTTTGATATTGCTACTGCTGAAAAGTGCAATTCAAAATTAGTAGCTTTAAATGTTCCCACGCTTGACTTTTGTGGGAGGGAAAATGCTAGTTGGTCTTTGCCGCCTTTGGGTTGGTTGAAAGCCAATTTTGATGGTGCTGCTAAAGGCAACCCTGGGAAAGCTAGCAGTGGGTGTGTTTTAAGGGACAATACGGGGGCTTTTACTATGACTTTTGCTATGGATATCAGCACCCAAACTAATCATGTTGCGGAAGTTGTTGGGGCTTATCATGCGGTTAACTTAGCTTTCAAGATGAACATGAAATGTCTTTGGTTGGAGGGAGATTCTATGAATATAATAAATTGCATTCTTGGGATTACCCCTCCCTCGTGGACAATTAAAAAGTGGATCGAAGATACAATTGCCTTATTAAGTAAATTCGACAAAGTGAAAGTTTCCCACGCCTACAGAGAAGCCAATAAGGTGGCTGATTACTTTTCCAATGAAGGGGTTAAGAAGGGTGGGGAAAACACGTGGAGGAAGAATGACTAAATCCATTCTAAGGTGAAAGCGCTAATTTATTATGATTCAATGCATGGAAGAGAAGTTTTTCTTCACCATGATGAAGCGGATAAAGATCAGGTACGTCGATTTCATTAGATTTGATGGGACCGATGTCATTTTCCTTTTCAAGAAGAGTTTCTGGCATGCTTTCTGGGTGTCTGGTAATATATGTCTTAACGGGACCCAGGGCAACTGTAGGGTGTGGTATAACAGAGCTTTGAAGATGGGGGGAGAGAGAAAACATGTTGAGCTGAGCTGCTTTCAAGAGCATAAAAAGAATGCTAAAGCTTGGGAAAAAATTGAAAAGGGAGGTTTAGTCCCATTTTTGGAAAAGCTCCATGGTACTGATGAGATGGCGGTGGACTATTTTGCAAAAATTTGGAAAAATGGTGAGATTGTGTTGTTTGGTAGGAATGTTAAGCTGAATGAGAAAATTATCGGTGAGATTACTGGTCTTTCGACTGAGGGTGTGAAATTTTATCGGGACCGGCGGTTCTCTGATGAAGCGGTCATAAGATTTCCTAAAAAAGACAAGGAGAAGGCTAAGCTGGTTAAGGTTGCCAATAGCTATCTTGATGTGGAGTCCATTAAATCAATCTGGAGGAAAGTTTTAAGAGTCATTATGGAGTATATCACGGTTGATGGGCGCTTCACCAGGGTGTATGGTTATCACTTTGCCATTTTGAACCACTTTCGTCACAAGGTTCGTATTTCTTTGCCTTTTTACTTATTCTCTTCTTTGAAGAATTACCTTGATGAAGTTGAAAGAAACCCTAGGAGGATTTCTATTATTCACCCTGGTCTTGTCAAACTCATCTATGAGCATTATCAAAATTTACCTACTTTGCCTAAAATTGTTGATGTTGGGGATTTGGATGATGAGGATACGGAAAGTAGCAGGGAAAATGATCCCCTGGCCCCTCCTGCTTTTGCCCTTGTTGGGTCTAAAACCACTGCTCCCTAGTCCCTTTCTTGTCGGAATGCCCTTATGGATTCTGCTCTGCCTTCTTGTCCTAATCTGCAGCCTTCGCATGATTGCCCTATCGCGGGTTTTGCTTCGCCGTCTTATTTTAATCCCCAGCCGTCTCTTGGTTGCCCTACCCTGGGTTTGGTCTCTAGTTTTAAAGGTACCTCGGTTATGAAATTAGTCTCGTACTCGGGGAATTCTATGGAAATTCTTTCTGATAAACCTATGGTCAGTAAAGAGTCGGTCCCTAGTGCCCCTGCATCTGGAAGATTTGTGAATGCCCCTAAAGATTCCCCTAATCAGAGGAAATTAATTCTACCCTGAATAACCTTAGGCCTAAGGACATAATGAATGTGGCGGAAAAAAGTATGAATGGCCTTTTCATTGTTCTTAAGTGGACCCAGAAGGAAGTTTGTGACTTGAATGGCCGTAATAGAGATCTCAGCAACAGAGTCATGGAATTGGAGCAGAAGATTAGCTGGAGCTATAATGAGAATGAGGGACAGGACACCCCTTTACTGGGGAAAAGGCAACAGTCGTAGGAGGAAAGATTGACTAGGCTCGAGTGCAATATGTCCAAGATTGGCCAAAATATTAGGGCCACTGTGGCGAATAATTACAAAATTGCCAGGCACAATGCCATTATCATCAATGCTATGGTGGAAAAGTTAGAAAAAAATCAAAAGGGCTCGCTGGTCGTGGACTTGGATGTGGACAGAGGTTGTAGCAAATCTGTTGCTGAGGGGATTTCGACTCGCACCCGGGCTAATACGAAGAGGAAGGCCCCTGCTTCTCTACACATGGTTCAAATCCTCAAGTAGGGGTTACAGGATATGAATGAAGTTGAAAAGGAAGCCAAGGAGTTGATGAACACCTTGGAGTAATGCAGCGGTGGTTGTTTCTAGATTTTTGGGGGTCCTTTTTTCTCCACCCTGTTGTCTCTTTGTGTTCTTGTTTCCTTTTTGGGACAGTTGACTATTTGCTCCAACTTTTTATGCTCTATCTTTGTAGTTTTTAACATTGTGGTTTCAGGTCCCTGTAAAACCTGTTTTTTCCTTTTCAAAAACAATTAAGCAAGAATAACATAAAAAACTAGAACATTAAAGACTAAGCTTACAACATATATTTGTTATAGATTGATCTTTAAGGTTTAGTTTTTTATCTTGTAGCTTTAAAAAACATTTTTATTTTCTCTTATTGCCATCCACATTTTTGATAAAATTTATCCACTTCTTATGTTATATGTGAAATTATAATTTTTAAATAAGAATTTAAATAATTAAAATATCACTCATTTTCCCTCAAATCATAGCTTCTAACACAAATATACATATTAATCATTTGATTATTAAATATTTGATAAGTCACCCTTGGGGGAAAGGATAACTAGTTTTGGGAGGTGTGTATTCTCTTTAAGGATCCCCTCTTCAGCTCTTATTTCCTTAAAATGCCAACGTAGCAAGTATGTTGACATTTTAAGGGGGGCATATTACCCCTATCCATTTCATAAACGTCTTATGATATTTATGTTATTTATATACCCCTTTGGTGGTGGTGTTGTTTATAATTCCCCCTGAAGCATGGTTATCAAGTCATCCTTCTTGATGTTAAACATTTGTGCACCTCGTGAGGTGACTTTTGTCCCTTGCAACATTAAACTATTCCCTGTAATGTTAAAATTTTGTGCGCTCCTTGAAGTATGATTAGAAATATAGTCCATGGATTTGGCATAATGCAACTTGATGATTTATGTGCTTGAGCAACCTTTTAACATGGCCACCTAGCATAACAATACTTGCTTGCTAATGGATCCATGTGTTTGATAAGTGATCTTGCATCCTTATAATAGGACCATTTAGTTTAAGAAACACATTTGAGAGATGATTAAATTGCTATTTGAAACAAATTTAAGATTGAAGTCTCTTTACCTTATCGACTTGAATCTTTTTTAGTACTAACCCTTGTGTTTATGTCTTACTATTTTTGCATTGTTTTTCTTATGTTTTCTATGTGTCTACTTTGCATATTTGGTGTGTTTACTTTGTGTATTCCATGTGTTGTGTTTGCTTTATGAATGTAATGTGTATGCTTCCTATCTTAACATTGTGACATGATGAGATCCTAAGTTGGGGGCTTCAACACCCTTCAACTTGGTGTCATCTTGTATGTTTGGAAGTGTTATTCCTTTCATGTGAGCATGAGCATAATTTCACATTCTCACCAAAGTCGGGCTAAATGTAATATCAAAATTATCACCTTTGACAATTTCACACTAGTTTTTGCTCGCCCCTATGTGGTTGGACCTAATTATGCACCTAATTTCCTATTTATGCAAATAATTTCCCATTGAAAAATATTTATCAAAAAAATAAAATATGGGAAGTCAAAGTAGGCATTTAATATTTTTCCCTCGACAATTTTGATTCTTAAAAAGCATGGATCTAGTCTAGGGTGCCCTACACTCTAGACCATTTAGGCTGGCCCCAAATTTGAATATGTCAATTTTGGTAATTTATTATTTTAATTTCAAATTCAATTGTCATCCATTGGTATTTGATTTTCAAGAAATTAGAAGAATAACATATAAATACCTAGTTATTTTTACCATTTTAATCCTAAGAAAAATCTATTAGGAAAATTGAAGATCCTAAAATTAGTCAAGGGTAGTTAAGGGAAAAATTACCAAGATTATTGCAACAACTTTTCATTCAAGCATCATGTCCAGTTTTATGTGAGTTTCATTCATGTTTTTCATTTTTTTTTAGCACTAACATTTGTAGGTCTTCAAATAAAATCAAATCAAGTAACAATACAACCTCGAAGGTGATGGATATGACTTCAGTTTATCAAGGAGATCTGATCTGAGTAGTGAATTACAACAAATTTTCAATTTATTACATGTTTATCATTTATCCTCTATCCCTCAAAAGGATAAGCTCTCTTTTATCATCAACTTTGCCATTATGGAGGAATAAATACTCACACGAAGTTTGACTAAGGTAAACTCCTATATGGCACAATTGTTCCCCTCTTTTCATGTGTGTAGGTTGCAGATCTAAGGTGAATTGGAGGAGGATTGAAGTATATTTATTCACTCATGCGTGAAAACCCTACAAGTTGGAAAGTCACAAAATCTAACTTTTCTCACAAATAGACAAAGTTCATACAACCAAACTCAAAGGAAAGAAGCTATAGACTAGTGTCTTGAGGCCTATATTTTTACACTTAAGAAAGGAAGCACCCAGTCTAGGGAATCCTTGCACCCTTGACTGGCTAGATCTAACTCAAATTAAAATTCTAGGTGCATTTGTTTTTGTCCTCATTTATGAAACTAAAATTTATTTATTTTGTTTCTGGATTGTCATAATTCATAATAAAACATTGTATTTTCATAGTTAACCTAGTCACATCATTGTATGCATCAAAATTTAATCTCTAAGGCCTTCAAAGAATCAAATCCAAGGTTTTTTGGCTCACCTTTTATGTTGCAAGTAAACTTCATACACTTTCCAATATGAATTCTAATGTTTACTGGAAAAGGTTTGATCCTAGTGATCAAGAAATTAGACCTAGGATCCCTTTTCGACTAAAATAGGGACCTAACAAGTCCTAAAAATGAATTTCCAACCATGCATATCACATTAATAACACACTTAAAATTTAAAAAAAACACCATAAAATGACATAAGATATGCCTTGTGAAAAACCAAACCTCAAATATATTTCTTATTATATTGAATTTAGAAACACATTATGTATCACATCAGCTTCTCACACACTAACAAACAAATTTAGAAACATCACATTCATATTTGTCACATGGACTACATCCAAGTATAAAATAGTAGCATATGATCCTTGCACTATCCTCTCACATGATTGCACTCCACATCAAACTCCTTGTTGCCTCACTCTATCTCTTAGGCCTCACTCTCTCACTATTTCACTTATTTTTCACACCTCCTCTATCTCTTAACCTTGTTTTCTTTCTTATAAATTACTTGAAACCACATATATACCTTTCTTACCATCCATGTGACCTATTCATCCTCAAGATGGTGCAAAGAAGTAAACAACATAAAATAGGTTATGGAATAAAAATAACATACTTATGAATTCTAATGGTCCAATGGTGGAGAATATTCACACAATATAACAAATACTTATCTAATATTCATAACAACCTTCTCAAATATCTATCACTAGGAACAATCCCAAAATAGCCTTTAAAAAACAAAATTAGTTCTAATTGAACATCATTTTCAACCCATAAATACCCAATTAATAAATCACATATTTCAACCAATCTAGATCCCCTAAACAATTCATACTAGAGCAATCAATTATAGACAAAATTACTCGTACAAAAAAAAACACCCAATAACACAATGTGGCTAAATGTGTAAAATTTCCTCATTACAATAATATCAAACATACAACTTACTAGATGAAATCATAGATTTTCCAAATTTCTAAATGGAATATACAAATTTTTCACAAGGCCCCAAGGATGTTTTTGCATCATGTGAATATCATAAACTTCCTAAACCTTCATCACCAAGTTGGATTGTATCATAAAATCTTGTAAGTGTTAAATTATATTATAATACATAATACATTTTATAAGACTAAAAAAATATGAAATGCAATTTCCTAATTATGCCAATTAACCACATGTTCACTAAAAAATGACCTCACAATGTTTCACTTACTTGAGAATCTAAGCCTCATGATTGAGACCCGCATAATTTTTATAACATATATGACACTACCAATCCTAATAATATTCAAAGCAGGGAAAATATTACATTTTTTGATAATTTTAATTACTCATATTGATTTAGGATCATTTTAAGCCATTATATATACCTAATATATGAATTTGTGGGTTGATGGGTAGCAATTCTTGACCAACCAATAATTACATGTATATTGCTTTTGTTCAAATGCCACTTCATGAACATCTAAAATGTTGGCTATTGTTTTCTTATTTGAATGATGTTTTTCACTTTCTTAATTGATATTATGAAAAGTTAGAACCAATAAAAATACAAATTTGGTAAGACAAAAATTAGATCGTAAAAAAATTGATTCCCAATATATTTGGTATTGTGAAATTTTTAAGTACTACAAACGTTTGACAATTATAAAGAAAGTTAAGTATATAATGGCCTATTAGCAAAATAAAAGGACAATATCTAATGTATAAATGCAACATATGTTGAGTTTACAATTTTGGTGCTTATGCTTACCTTGACCTATATAAAAGAGGCACTAGGAGTTTGAAAGAACATCAATTTACAGTTGGAATAACATCAATTGAATATTATTTTCTCAATGCTCACCACCAATGTATATAGGCCCTACTTTCCCTACAAGATGTTCTTCCCAAAGACCATAGATATCACCTACACACTATAAATGTTGTATTGTCAATGCAATAATATTTAAGCAAGTTGGAAGTGTTGAACAAAAAGTTGAATAGTTTCTAAGAGACATGTCCTTTCACTAAAACATGAAGATATTTAAGAGAAATAAACATTTTATTGTTTAAATTCTAAACAATTTTCAATTGGTGAATGGAAAGATTTAAATGTTTTAATAATAAACGTTTAAAATTATCTATTTATTAAATGAAACAATACAGTTTTATAAAATTTGGTAGAAATTTTACCTCACAAAATAAAAAAGGATATTGCTATAACACTAACTCTATAAATTTGAATCTAATTAAGAAGGGAGAAATCCCTAAAAGACAATGATAAAATTTATTTTTCGCTTTATTTAAACATCACTCTTTTCAATAATCAAAACTATCAATAATAATTTTACATCTTATCCTTACAAATAAAACTTAAATAATTATCTTCCTTTTATTAATCAAACTTTATCTTTTTACCATTAAACTAAAAATTGGTTAGACAACAATGTTATTGCAATCTCTTAAAAAACTAGATGACCTAAAAAGTTAGATAACAACGTTGTTGTAATCTCTTAGAAGTTCAAACAAAGACCCGACATTCATTATACCAGATATTTTTGCTTCTTATGAGGGAAAAAATAAAAAGGATAAATGAAAGAGAGGAAATGGAATTCTAGACTAGGAATTCCCAACATAAAGTATTCATGGTAGGTGATCACTTTTGAGCTCGCTATCCCACGAAACTAACCATGTAGAGGAAATCTGTGAGTTTTATTTTTATCAATGTAGAAGGATGTAATTCATAATCAAGATGTCATAAGAAGATTCCTCATTCTTTCATGAGTGTCTAAAATAAATATATGGTTTTTCCTTTTGTGCAAGATTCTAGCATATAAATTTTAAAGTTTCACTTTCAATCGGAGAGTAACATCTAGTGGGAAGGGGTTCAATTTTAGCCCATGTAATAAATTAGAATTTAAAATTTGAAAGGTCAAATATGTGATTATTAATTTGACTTAGGTTAAGAAATATAACAATTATGAATCATGTTTGGATACTTGTAATGTGTGAGACCAGTCTCATTCAAGGCTTGGTTAATTGTCAATTTTTATAAATAAACATGCCACTTATGCACTAGTTATTACATATGAGACAAACATGCCACTATAAGACCAAGATGGTGGGGAGGAGTGAAAGTATGTATTTTTCATCCTTACATTTTAGCTCAATTTAAACTTACATGTGAACTA
Source organism: Sequoia sempervirens (assembly GCA_007258455.2). Lineage (NCBI taxonomy): Eukaryota > Viridiplantae > Streptophyta > Pinopsida > Cupressales > Cupressaceae > Sequoia > Sequoia sempervirens. The sequence goes on along the minus strand of VDFB02392203.1, from coordinate 35,807 downwards.
CTAATGAATCATGAATGTTAAGGTTACTAGAAATCAAGATGAAATGAAATGACATGCACTCACATAAAGGATCTAGATGCAAATGGATGTTCCATGTGCTCTTGGTAACATGAATGCTACATCTTAGTATATGAAAACACAAAGTTCCATGAGTTCCATATGATGAAAAATAGAAACAAACCTTACAAACAACTACTTCACAATTTGATAATGAAAAACTAAAGTAAAAAGAGAAACATGGTTATAAAGGAGTGTGCACAAGAGCTGACAAATATGATTATAGGGATCTTGCAAAAATTTAATAAGCATATTTGTGAAGGAACCTACCCATGAATATGGATATAATGGATCTTATTCAAAGTATAAATATAAAGGAGCTTGCATAAAATATGTATACAAAGGATCCATCACAAAGTATTGTTAAAAAATATCCTACATAATATTATGGCTACAAAGAAGTCATCATAACCATGAGATAGTAACTATAACCATAATCATAAAAGTATGTGAACGATATTATATGACCATTCAAATGTCCAACATATAAAGGATGCAAGGAATTGGAGGAGAGGAGAAATAGTTTAACTTTCAAAAGTTGTGATCACCTAAAGCTCAATAATCATGTAATAATATAATGAATAACATTTTTTGACAAGTAACAATAGAAAATGTTTGTACAAAAAAAATTATGTAGAGTCAATTAGATGCCTAAAGCATTGATTACAATGCTAACAAAAAAATATAATAACAAAGATGCTAGATAAATTATGTAAGGATGTAAGCATATAAATGTCTCGATTTTGGTCAAAAATAGAAAATAGAACCAAACATCAAATCTAAAATTACATAGGTCTGATCGAAGGTAGTTTCAACCAAACATTAATTAAATAGTCAAATTAATATAACTAGCACTTGCACCAATGAGGTGCAATGCTTACGCCGATAGGCTGATATACTTCGATATTTTTTATTAGCAACAAAATCCATGGAGAAGAAATGTGTGTGACTGTTCTTTTGGGGAATGTGCTGATTCGGTGAGAATGCCAGGAAAAGCAAGAAAGGAAAACACCAAACTCATAATGGAGGAGATCCTAGTGGGGTTCCCCCACGTAATAGCCTATCGACTAAATATACAATATGATGAAAGTGAGTAATACATTTGTTGAAAACTATTAACAATATTTATATCACAAAAAAAGAGAATATTTTAGTTTATTTGATAGAACCTAAACCGAATCACTAAGGAATTATCTTATGCTCCATATTGATAGACTCCTTACAAGCATGTGTCGTAAAAATATTTATTTTTAGGGATGCAATTCATGTAACACCCATAATTTTGTATGCATTGGGGTGTCTATTATTATAGTTAGATTTAAGACTATGTTAGGGGATGCATAAGTTGTGCCCCTTCTGATTTAGAGAGACTATTTCGTGGTTAACCCATCTTCTATTTCAAAATTTCTCACACATGTTTCATAAGAATAGAACCTGTGTAACTTGGGTAATTCACACAAGGTAACCTGGATCTCACATTGCACTGCATTTTTGTGTTCTTCACGAGAATCAAAATAGGGCCTTTGGAATTGAAGCTAGGAAGACTTCTAGAAAGTGAAACCCACCTTACCCCTAAACTACACTGCTCAATTTCTTAAATCCCCAAAAATACCTTTGTAGCTAAATATAAAGAAACTACTTGTCTTTGGTTGGGGTTTGGCAGTGGCGCCTTTATTGTCCATCCTACGCAGAAGGAAAAAATCTAGTGCCTTTGGATTCTCAGCCAAGACCGTTTGACCCAAGGAATACGAAACACATTCCTGAGCCCCCGCCCATGTGACCAGGAGCAAAATAGGGGCTAGGTCATCATAATTCATGCCTCCTTTGCAATATATATATAAACCATGCAATTAACAAATATGTTATGATCGAGCAGTGTTCAAGATGCTAGCCCTTCCTTTGTTATTCATAAAGGCTTAATTCTCAAATATAGAAATAATGGCGTATTCAAATCCCACAAGGAATTGATGTAGTCAATTGCTCAAACTCCATGAGGGATTGAAACAGTGGCATAGTCAAATCCCACAAGGTATTGATGTAGTCAATTGCTCAAACTCGATTTTACATATTGGGAAAAGACACAACCATTTAAAAAAAAAAAAATTTAAACCACGACATGAAAACCACTAATAGTTGATAGCCATGCATTAGCATGGGATGTAAACTATACACATTGAATTGGAGCCTCATTCAACTTCATTGCAGATGTGTTACTCAGGAAGGAGGAGGAAGGATAATGAGAGTGGGTGTGTGGATATCCTTCATGTACACCCTAAGACGTAGCACAAGTGTTTCTAACTTTAGGTTGGACTTGGTATAAAGACTTGCCACACTCTAATCTATTACCACCCGTACCTAAAGATTAACATTATTATTTAATTACCATAAATTTCTATTAATTAAATTCAGCAAAAGCCTTTAATAATTATCATCATTGATTGCTCAAAGGAGAAATAATACTATTGTTTGATCATTGCTTATATTTTCCTGATTATTTTCCAAAGGGAAATAATAATATTATTTCCAAAATTTAAACATTTATGATATCCTCGTTCTCCTTAATGATGTTATTATCATTTCCATGATGTAATTAATATTATTATGGAGTTACCCTCCATTTAAAATTAATTCATTTTATCAAAATTAGTATTAATATTAATATCATAGTTACTAATTTTCAACACCATATTTACTCATAGTTATAAATTTTGAACACCATATTTACTCATAGTTATTAATTTCCAACACCATATTTACTCATAGTTATTTTATTTCTATGTTTATGCTATTAAAAGAGTTAAAGTGGTAAAATCTCTATCTTTACTTCAATGGTAATTATGTACTTTCCATTAATGGTTCCAAGATTACCTCCTCGTTAATCCCTTTTAAATGCATTATGTAAATGTTATTGAATATTTAACAAGAATATAGTTGTTTGATCATTAAATAAGAAATAATAATAACATTCTTGAGATTAAATCTAAATGTTGTTGAATATTTTACAATGTAGTTGTTTTATCATTAAATAAAAAAGAATAATAATATTATTAAGATTAAATCTAATTTTGAACAAAATACTACACTATTGTTAGTTGATCAATTGCTAACATTATCTTTAGGGATATCCCATCAATTTTTATACTTTAAAATGATAACATTATTTAAATAAACTACTAATATTTCATTTAAAACTATTCCTATTATTATAATCATGTTAACCGCTATTGCTAAAATAACAATTAACACTCATGATTTATATTAATATGTTTTTTGCCTTGTTTATTTTTTTATATACTGGAGTTTCCCATGATATCATGATTACTTCTTAAAATTGATAATATAATATTATACTAAATATGAAATGTAACAAGTTTTAAATTATTCTTACTTTTGAAAACTCAATTGATTTTGATCAAACAAATTTCTTATTTTCTAAAAAAGAAATAAAATATTAAAATACAAAATTCAAATTTTCAATCAAATTTTTTTGGCAATTGATCTAAATAAAGATAGCAACCACAATTAATAATAAATATCAAAACATTTTCAAACTATATGCTAGAAAATTTAATCTGATTGGAGGCAATGCTTGTGAAATCAACTGATAAAGTGGGAAACGTGCTGGCAGTTTTGACGTCTTCCATTTTAACTGTGGGCGAAGGTAATTTATTAATCCGCGAGATGCCAAATGTATAGTATGTAATGGTCATGTCAGATCATCGGTCAAACCTTGTCTCTTCATTTTTTATTTTTATGCGCTAATATGTTGGAGGTTTCTTCCACGCCACTAAAAAGTTTCGCCGGAAGTAGTGTTGTTACGTGTGGGGAACCCCACCAGAATCTCCCTGGCGGTGTCAGACTGGGGGAAATCCCGGTGGGGTTCCCCCACGTAAATAGCCTATTGGATAATTAATATAGATATAGATATATTTTAAAAATATAAAAGTTATTAATTTATAAAATTAACAATATTATAAAAACATAAACTAATAAATTTATGAAATTAATAACTAGAATAGATATTTTAGATATATTTATTTAAAATATGTTGAGAGATATCAATATTCAAGTGTATTTTACATATATTTGTTAAAGACATTAGTAAATAGTGGAGGGGAGTGAGGTGACACATGGATCAAGACTTAGCTATGGGGTTAGAGAAGAAGAGCCATCTTTAAATCTAAAATTATGGGGGAAAAAAGACATAGTCCAAAACAATTAACGATAAAAGTGACAAAGGAAAAAATTATTTAACAAGGAAAAAGCCAATAAATGCAATTATATATCTTGATTGATTAGAACATTTATTTTTTCAACCATTTAGATGATAGGTTGAACTGAGGTGTAGGTATAACATGTACCATTATTTATAGTAGGCCCGAAATTAAGGTTGATGATTTCCATGGATTTGTGAGGACCTTATCCTCTACCCTCAATTACATATTTTTAGTCTAAAGAAAATGCCCTCATTTATGCAACTCCTACTTCCTACAGGTATAATTGTGTGTTGGTGTAGTTAGAAAATAATTTTAGATTGTGGCATGTGTAGAAATTATATAAACTTGTAGACATCTAAATATGTGCATACTCGACCACACTTGACTTGACTGAGCCATTCCATCTTTCAATTAAATAAATAACATTTATTTATTTAATTCATCTTTATCTCACTGTTAATTAAATAAATTTAATTAAATCTAATCTTAGCCTCCAAACCTTCCAACTAAATTAATTAATTAATAGCTACTTAATTAATTTATCTAGGCTAATTAACTTGTTGTGCACTTAGCACACACGCCCCATTCGGAACGGGGACCCTCTTTTCTTTCGCCTCGTCGGGTCTCTCGGGGCTGCCTCGTTCTGCTTGCCCCTCTTTTTTTATGTTTCGCATGGTCGATGTTGCTCCAAGGTTTCATCATAAATCGACCATGCCTCCACTTTTGGTCTTTTGCTGCCCTCTGGGGCCTCGCGGGTTCCCTCTGGCTTTCTGGCTCTGGAACGGCCTTGGGCCCCTCCGGGCCCGGGCGTCCGGGGTTCCCTTATCGGGCTTCCCCTTTGCATTTTCCATCCTTCGCGGCGTTCTCCGGGCGTCCGCCCGCCCCTCGGGGCCCGCTCTACCGCCCGCCATTTAAGACTCGTCAAAAATCTTTCGGGGCGACGCTTCTCCCTTCGGGCCCCGGTCCCCGAAAGTCTAGTTTCGGACTTCCGTCCCGGGCCCGCTTCCTGCCACGGGACCTTCCGGGCCCGGCTGTTCGGAGTTCCGTTCCGGAACTCCGTGATGGTTCCGCCGTCCTCCACAGCGGAACCCTGTCGGCTTCCCGCCCTCCGGGCCCCGAGGATCTCCTCTTTATCACCGTTAGGCGGCAGGAATACTTTGGCAGGAGATCCTTGCCAGCCTCCCGCCCTCTGGGCCCCGAGGCTCTCCTTGCCGTGGCCGTTCGAAGTTTGTGAAAATCAAACGGCGGCCATCGCACCGTGCCCTTCCAGCTGCCGGGTTCCGGAGCTTCCGCCGCCGCCGCCGCCGCCGACCTAATTCAAATCTCACCAACCTTTTCCTGCAACCGTATGTGCATTAAATGTAGGTATTAATGGCGGTTGGGGTATAAAATGCCCAACCCGCCAAAGTCATTTTCATAATCCGAGTTGAAGTGAATTACAAAGGAAAGCATCTAGAGCCCACAGTGAAGAACAGCATCACGATCATCACCCTGAGCATCGCTCCGTCGACCCCCAGTGGATCCCACGCCTCACCATCTGGCATATCCGAGCTAGGCCATCCCCGTTTGCCCTCTCGTCTTTTTTCATCATTTTGGGGGATTTAAATGAATTAAATAAATTCGTTAGGTTGAAATAAATGGAAGAACACTAAGTCGCGCCCATAACCCATGTGTTAAAAAATGAACAAACCTAACGGAAACGCCCTCGCCGCCGATTCAGAACTTGTCCGTGGCGCGACCGTTGTTCGTGCAGGGCAATCCACTACCCTGGGCCCAAGGCCCATCTCTGCCGTCAAAGTTCAAAACGTAAAAGCACCCATGGACGGCGATCCTCCTATCCAGGCCCGGTCCGTCGGGTCACCCTGCCTGGGCTTCCGTCCACTTTTCATCGAGCTCAAACTGCCAAAACGCTCCACCTCCCCAGCTCCCGGATCCCGGCGTCTGCTCTGCCGTTAAGACTTGAAAACTGTCTTGCATCCTTTGTTCATTTCAGGCCCGGCCCCTCGGAGTTCCCTTTGCGGAGTTCCCTCAGGGGTCTGCCTCCCCGCCATTGCCTTGATCTTTCGAAACCGCTGCTTTCGCGCTCCCGAGCCCCGGCTACCAGACTTCCGCCCTGGGAAGTCTGTGAATCTCCTACCATGGGAATGCTCGTCGGGCCCCGGTGGCCGGACTTCCACCCTCAGAAGTCCTCCTCTTACCCGCCGCTGTTTTGAATGGAAATTCTTCCCCCTCCGCCCGGTGGCCGGAACCCGGGCCTCCTTCACCATTTAATCCTGCCTAGACTCCTCGCTGCCATGGGACCTTTCGGGCCTGACCGTCCGGAGTTCCGTTCCTGGAACTTCGTGATGGTTCCACCGTCCTCCACGACGGACCCCTGCTGGCTTCCCCGCCGGGTTCTGGGCCTCCGCTCACCCGCCGACTTCCGAAATCAACGAATATCTCACGGCGTCCCGGCCCCGGGCCCCGCCACACATCAGAGGCTTGTTAAAACTCATCACCGGCCTTTTTCTCTCCCGGGGGGCCCCGTAGAGACTATCGCATATCTCGGCCATCTCTTCCGGATCCCGATGTCCGAGCTTCGTTGTCGGAAGTCCGCCGCTCGATCGCTGCTGCTAAGTGGAATTCCCTGCCCAGAACTCCGCCCTCCGGGCTCCGATCTGACGGGCGACATCAAGTTCACAAATGCCAAATTTGTCGTCGGGCTTTTGCTCCCGGACTTCCCCTCTTGGACATCCGTCCAGCATTTGCCGTCCAAAATGGCAAAGTCTGAGAACCTTCCCAGCCCGAGCCTCCGTAGAAAATTAACCCAATAATGGCAGTCCTTTCGCCACCCGGGCCCCGAGGCCCGGGGTTCCACCTCCGGGTTTCCGTCCGCTGTTCGTCGCCACTAAGTGCCTTCTCCTGCGAGCTTCCTGGCTTGAAGCCTCCGATGCCCCTTAGATCGACCCAAACAAGCTCAAATCTAGAATCTGACTTCGACTGATGTCCTAAAATTTACTCTTCCCCATCATGAGCCTCTCGAAACATTGAAATTTGGCCAAGGAGGGTCTCTGGGAACTTTCGGTTGCATTCTCCCTTCCAGACAGCATTCCTGCTAAGGAAGTCCAGCCCTTCGGGCCCAGATTGTCCAAATGCCCTGAAATGAAGATTGATAACATCTAAAGATAAATTTATGATATACTTGGATGATTATTTAGATGTTGTTCTCAAGATATGGACTAACATGAACGATTTAATGCTTTGTTGCACTGACTTTGCCCTTGCTTGCAGAATATATGGAATCGGCTGCAGGAACTTCAGGGGCCTCCGCCGAAAAGGACAAGGGCAAAAAGTCAGGAAGGACCCCTCAGGGAAAAGAAGACAAAGATCAGATGAAATATCAGTTTCAGGGAGAGCCACTCCAGTCGAAGGTCTCTACTGACTCGAAAGAAATTTCAGATACCAATATCGGCCAGTTTGATATTAATGAATTCACTCAGAGGGTCAAGGTCAACCCTATGACAAAGAACGCCAGACTGATAAGGCAGAGTGGAATAGCCAAGGCTCCCAGTTTCCCTCCCGCGTTCATAGCACCTGAACTAGTGATGGCTTGCCAAGAAGCCTATCAAATAGACACTAGGATGATTGTGGATAAGGAGGGGAATATCCTCGCGGACATGTCGCCAGAGAGGATTACCAAAACATTTCACATTCCCACATTCTCACATATGGAGGTCCCCACTTTGGAACAATGCCAGGCGTCATGGGATGCTAGTCCATCAGGATGCAAGAAGTCTATCAACCTCTATTAGCTTAAGGAGAAATGGGGCAGTGCTGCGAAGGTTCCCCAAGAACTCTTCCGCAGCGATTTCCACGAAGACTAACACGACCTGGTAACTATGCTGAGCAGGGTTATGGGTCTCCCAGTAGCCGCCTACTTCCAGGAATGGATGGCCTATTACATTGAGCAGATCTTGCGGGGGAATGAGGACATTAACACCAAAGTCTCATTCGACTTGGGAGGCATCATCAGCAACTGCTTTCATGAGTAGTTTGTCAACGTCAAGAAAAGCTCTATGTTTTACATGACCTCCTACCTGGTGTACTCCCTAGCAGGTCAAAGACAATACAGTGGATTATTTGTGGTACCAGATAAGGGGCACAGGCGAGGACTCAAGCCATTTGACAAATACCCACAACTCCAATACTGCAATTTCAAGGAGTACTACTGGGTCAATGACGCCTTCATTGGCCATATCATTAGATTGATCGCCAGAGACTTCGAGAGGAGGGTCTCCCACAGCGCCAGGGCGCTCCTAAAGTAATATGCCTTCCTATTTATCCAGTTCCCCAAGTTTACCTACATCCGGGCTCAGGGATTCATATAGCAGCCAAATAGATTGCCGCGGTACCCAAATGACAGAATCATCCTCCTGGAGCTTTCCCGGCAGCTCCAACACATTCAGGCCGTCTTCAACAATAAACACATAGCAGGGATCCCCTATCCCATGACCCTTGGCGAGGGCTTGTACCGTTTACAGACTTCTCACTGTGCCAGCAATTCAGAGAAGGAGCTCAAGGAATATAATTTTGACTGGTACACTGCCCGCCCGCGGATGGATCCACATAGCCATGTCAGGAAGGCACTAGGGTCGGCCTACGCCCACCAATACCACATTGAAGATTTCTGGGCTGACTGCCAAGATGACAAGGAGGTGCTTTCCAGGAATTACATGCGCATGACGGTAGTATTCCGGAGGAGAGTGCAGCCATTCCCAGTGTCGGATCAGGTCGAGGAGGACGAGTCCACAATCATGCACCCAAGGTACCCGACAGTTGCTAACCTGCCAATACCGTCTATTGACTGGGACAAACAAGAGGTTGACGACCTAGACACCATCACCCAGCCAATCATAACTCGTACTAAGGAGTGGGTCGATGGGCAGGTGGCGCACCTAAAGCGACAAGGAGTAGTCCTAACATATGAAGGGATCAAGAGCGAGCCAAGTGCCATAAAAGACGTCACTGCCACCACATAAACTGGTGAGACCTCCAAGTCTCCTCCAGTCACCAGATCCTAGAAGAGAAAGGGAACAGAAACTGCACAGTCTGTAGATCCCAAGGAGCAAGCAAAGAAAGGAACGGGAGGCTCATCTCCCAAAAGACTGAAGCAAACTGTGAGTGCGGAAGAACCCCGACCTCCTTTGGCTCTTCCTGCTCCTCCTGTTGCACCTCCTGCCTCCTAGGCTATAATCGGCGCATCTTCGCCGGCAGTGGACATTTCTGTCCATCTTGCCCCTTCACTCCCGGCCGGGTCACTAGTCATCATTGATTCCTCCTCTGGCGTGACCACTCCTCCTTCCTCTACTACCATGTCTCCAATTACCTCCCTCCCTCTGGCAACAATAACATCGCCTCTTCCCACTGCCGTTATGCCCGGGGCCCTTACAAGACATATGCAAAACCTCCCCCCCGAGCTTTCCCAAATCCTAATGAACCCCGCACTCCAAGCAGCCCTCGCCCAAGCCCTTGCAACAGCTCAGCCTTCACAACCACCAATAAGGCCACCAGCCATGGAAGCTACAATGCAAATCTCAAAAGAGTTGGAAGAGCGAGAGCAGGAAGCCTCAAGGTCTATGGAGGAGGAGGCCAATGAATATCATGAGCACCCCGAGTATGAGCATCGAACCATCGACAAGGTGGTCTATGAGGGAGAAGAGACAGGCTCTTCCGAAAGCGGGGGTGAAGAGGATGGCTCGGGTGCCAAGGAGATCATCCAAACATTTGATGAGGACCTTGAGGAGGAGATGGCACAGCAGCTAAAGGACGTTGGGGAGGAGGCCAAAAAATCACCACATGGTGAAGAGGGGCAGCCACCGGAGGAGCAGCCGCAGGGGGATTTATCTAAGGCTGAGACCCATGTTGTAAAGAGCCCTAAGGCCGAGGTAGCTTAAGAGAAGAAAGAAGAAGAGACCGCGAAAGAAGGAGGTCCCACCCAGCAATTTTCCACCAAACTACCCGTCAAGCACCTCGTATTCGTTCAAGACTCCGACGAGGAGGAGGAAGCTACAAAAGAAAAGGGAGAACCCCAAAAGGAGGAGGCAGAGGTCTTACCTTTGATAGAGAAGGGTGAGGGCAGCCATGATGCACCCAAAGACAAATCTGCCATGCCCGATTGGTTGGAGAAACAACTTGAGAAGACAACCCCAATGCTGAAGGACCCAAGGACGAGATTGGAGGCCATCTTGGCCCGATCCCTATCCACAACAAAGAAGGAGAAGAAGCCTAAGGTCTGATCCAAGATAACCATGGATGCTTTTGGATCCCGAGCAGCACAAATTGCAATGCCTACAGTTGGCCAAGCAGGGGTGAGTTACAACATCTCCACCATTGACTTGGGGGCAGCAACTAGGGAACAAAAGGTTGAACACCTGGAGGAATCGGTGGCCACAGTGGTGCACCTGATAAAGCAGGACAAGGTCTCCAAGGACGAGCTCAAAGCGTAGGTTGCTGCCCTAACCGACTACATACAACAATGGTCCTCAGTGGACGATCTACCCACTACCTTCGTAGCCATGCCATAGTTGCTCTCTAAAGAACAGATAGACAAGATGGAGAGAAGGAAGAACTTGAAGAAAACTACTGAGGATTAGTTCCGACAAGCTGCATACGTCGGAAACATGGGAATCAGCCGGGTTGTGAGGATAGCCAACAAGTTCTTGGACCTGGTCCAATCCCTGGAGAGTACAAGGAGGCTCTGCACCAATTTCCCTGCCACATATGACTCCACCCTCCCGAGAATTGAAGCCATCCTTCAAATGTCTGAAGACACATGGGAGGAGAAGCTAGAACTGAAGAAAGAAGATCATTGGCTAGTGGATGTGTGGTGCAGAGACCCCGTCAATCAGAAAGAAAGGTTGGAGCAGATCCTCAACAAGGTGGATCCCGATATTAAGTGGATTAAGGAAATCCGGGCGGAATGCGCCCAATACCTTAAGCTGATGATGGGCTATGATATGCCCACGGTATAAATGGATGCAGAAAATATCAAGCCATACTTCCAGGAGAAGATAAAGGAAGGGGCAACCGAAGAAATCAACACGGAATTCCTGAGTTTCGCTGCCCGTGCCTTCGATCGATCAGAGCTTTTCAAAGACCAAGGCTCAAAGTATGACGAGGACTGGAAGTGGCTGGAAGAGAATGCTAAGGAATGGAGCTACCAGGTGTTAAGATGTGAGATCCTTGAAATAGACAAGCTCCAGGTCGTCATCCTCAAGTATATAGAGCACGCAGCTTCCGAGGAGCAAGAGGACAACCCAGCCAAGGAAGAAGACCTCCCTGAAGAGTAGCTACATGAAAGGAAACAACAATTAGCTACAGAACGAAAGAGCAATAGTGCCATCCACTAGATGACGAAATAGGGAAAAGGACAAAACATGTTTTTAAATTGTAAATCTATTTGGGGGTAGGTGAAACCCTATTTTGTAATGAATCTTGGCCACACAATTGTAATGAATCTTGGCCATTCATTTAACTTTTGGAAAACTATAAATAGAGCACTCCCCTTATTTGCAAAAGGGAGAGTTAAGTTGTTGTAAAGGCATACTGCTGAAATTTATAGGAAATATCATTGACTTGGTGTATTTTCTTGATTTCTCCCATGTGACATGATTCATTCTTCAATATTACATGTTTAGCTTAGATCTTATGGCTGTTTAGTTAGCTGTTTACTTTATTTTGATAAATCTTAGGAATGCTGTTGGGTGATTGTGAAAATTCCTGCCTTGTTGATGATCCCTTAGTCTATACTTTTTGCTGCTTGCTAAAGGTAGATAGCTGTGCAAAGTTAGTCTGGACCTGATTGTAAAGCTGCCCTAAATATTTATCTTTGATTGATGCATGTATGTGGTGGATGAAGGATGAAACATCTGCAGCCCTTAGAAGATAGCACAATTTCCATGATACTATGAAATTCCTGGTTAAGTGGGACATTGTTTTGAGGAATTGTTCATTGTAGGAACTCCATTGTTACTATTCATAGCAAGCTTCAGACTTAGGAACTTTTCCTCTCCTTCGCCCTTTTCCTTTTTTTTTAGTAACTAACCTATGTTAAGGTTCATTGCACATTGTAAAGCCAAATCCAACAATTAGATGGAGTTCAAGATTGCTGTTTGAACCTACAGCCAACCCATAATAGCTTTTATCCTAAGAACTCCATTCCAAGATTCAACTTCATGCTTTGTGTTCACACTTTGTATTTCTTTAAGACCGCCTTGTGATTCTAGCAAATCACATCAAACTACTGAGGTATCTAAGCATTGTCATGACCTAACATCCGAGAGACCTTGGGATAGTGTTCTATAATTCGATTGTGGAAGATTGTCTTTCAAGAGAGGTAGCGCACCTACGCACTGCATGTGTTGAAAAGTACATAAAAACACCATCAACAGATCTGGCGCTAGAAGGAGGGTGGACGAAAATACTAAGTCAAGAGATAAAGTAAAGCTGGATCGGATCGGATCATTCTCCCCGGAGAGATTTCAGAGAGTTCTATGATCAACACCAAACAAGGGAGAATTTAAAGAATTGCAGCCTCCCACGCGGGCAAAGCGGGCTCAAGGAAGTAACATTGCTTCTTCCTCTTCCTCCATTCCATCCACCTCCGTTTCACCTTCACCTTCATTTGGCTGGCCTTCATCTTCCACCCAACCAGCCCAAGCAGCATTTACACCTTCTATCTCCAGCAGCCAGGGGTTTGCTCCTCTCCCGGCCCTTCCATCCCAAGGCACCGTCCAAGCAGCCATAGCTCAAGGGCAGGCCCATATTGTTGTTATATTGCCAATACAGCCCCAAATCCCTACTTTCCCACAGCAAACGCCACCTTCGCCTCCCCCCATGGCTTGACTAGCGCATAACCCTTCACCGATACATTTTACTGTCTATAATGATATGCCCAAGAATCTGGAGGGCTTTTGTTCAAAGTTCCATCCACACTATATGCAAAGGATAGCTGAAGAGCATATCAAAATATTTGAGACGGCTGTCACCAAAATGCAAGTGGATCACGAGGATGTTGCATGCCGCCTTTTTTCGCATTCATTAGGGGAAGAAGCCTTCTATTGGTACATTAATCTGCCGAGGGAGTCCATCACCTCATGGAACCTGATGAAGAATGCATTCTTGCAAAAATACAAGATCCCCGTTAACCCCTCGGAGCTTTACGAACAGTTCATGTCTATCAGAAGGGAGGTTAACGAACCTATCGGCTCCTTCAATGACCGCTTCCATTGGGCTCACATGAGGCTTCAAGATCCGTACGTCCATAATGATACGACAGCTCTCCCGGTCTACTATGTAGTGTTGGACAACCTCACGTCAGCCTTGGTGAAAAGGATGCGCCCACCGCCCGCTACCCTACCGGCTGCCTATGCAGAAGTTGTTGTCACTAGTGCGGATTTGGGGCAAAATATCTCTGGCCCACTGCCCTCTTTGGGGCCAATAGCCCACCCGATGCAGATTCAAGGGCTTAATCAGGTGTTTGCTCACCAAACCCTTCTTATGAACTAGGTGTCTCAATTGCCTATAGTGCCGCATCTGGGGCAGCCGTTGAATTATGCGCCTCCCACGACTTCCTATTTGCAGCCCCAACAGCAGTACAACTATTCCCAGATGGCTCCGCAACAGCAGGTGTATTCTCAACAGCCTCAGGCACCATTGTACCAGTCGGGACCGGACTTTCCTCCAGCCTACCAAAATCAGCCGGCGGCTCTGCCCGCTTTTCTCCAAAATCTGGCCCCGTCGCCTGGAGGCGCAACGGAGAAGGACAAGCTAGAAGAGCTAACAGAAATGATCAAGAAAATGTCCACGGAGATGACGCATCTAAAGAATCAGAATAACCAGTTACAGGCCTTTCAACGCAACTTCCAGGCTAATCTCAACAGGGACAGTCGAGACAATAGAGACAACAGAGATAATCGAGAAGTAGGCACTTCCTTCGGGCAGAATTATGAAAGGGGGAAAAATGCCAATCAAAATACAAAAAGAAGACCCTCTCAGAGGTAGAATCGTACATGGAACACCAGGCCCAACAATGGTGGTGTCCCCACACCATTCGATCAATCGGCAAGCAACAACAAAACATCTAGCGGTGTATATCTAGCCGAAGTAGCTTTGTCCGGGTGGTGTCGACTTCATAAAACTAGCAGGCATTCTAAGTTGGATTGTCCCGAGTTCCAGACAACTATTGAGATCTTCCAGGTGGAGGTACAAAACACAGTCGACAATGCCAACTACAGGGACATCGTCCCATCTGAGCCCTACGATTCGTCGTGTCTAGTGGTCAATCAGGCACCGTTTCCGTGAGGTGACTGCAACGAACCCGAAGCCGAGCCTACTCTTGTTGAGGGTGAAGGAGCGCCAGAGGTAAGTAATAAACAAACCTTGGCTCATCTCTTTAATTCAGTAGATAATGGTCTGGTAGATGAGTAAAAATCATTTATAGATGAGGTCCACATGTTCTATCAACGATTGAGCCCCTACTTCCTTAGGAATAGACAAGCGGGCGGACCCTTCACAACTTCTACCCCACTAAATAATTTTGCCACCCCGCCTGATCCAACTGCCAGTAATAACCCTGAGCTTCCTCATATACCTACCCAATACCTCAACAAGAATGGGTCCCCGAATCAGTCACAAAATCAGCCTCAAAGCCAACCTCCAAACCCGTCTAGACAAACGAAGGTGCAGACCCCTAGTTCTGCTATAGGCCAAGCTTTTAGCTCCAAAATCAAATAGATGGGGGAATATGTAGCAGAAGAGTTTAAGAAGGTAAAAATTAGTTTGTCAGCCTTCGAATTACTCAAAGTTCCAGCCGTGAGGCATGCTTTATTTAGGGTTCTGAATGGGACTCCATCTTCTAGTACAACACAAGAAACCCCAGCTAAGAGGGTAACCTTTGAAGGGCCTAGGAAAGAACTTGAGATACGGGACAATACTAGAAGAAGGAATGATGCCCCCGTAAATCAGTCAGCAAGTAAGCAAATTGAAAAGGAGCCGAAAAGGGCTGCCAGACAGTTTTCTAAGGATCAGTAATTTAAGCAAGCCAAGGATACGGGCAGTGATAGGAATAAAGGTCGAGTAGCTCAAATGGACACACCTGTGGGCATCCTCCAAGGGAGACCAGAAACTCCCCCTTTCCTGACCACCATTAGGATCTTTGGGAAGAATCTGTATAACTACTTGCTTGATTCAGGCACGTCTACCAAGGTCATGCCCTTGGCCGTATGCAAGGCTCTTGGCATCACTCCCACGCCTTCAAAGAGGAAGGTGACCCAGCTAGACAAAACAAAGATCAACATTGTGGGTGAAATAAACCGCATTCCCATGCAGATTGTTATAGACCCATGGATACAACAGGTCATTGATATCCAAGTGGCTGATATTCCCGATGCATATGGAATCATTTTGGGAAGGGAGTTCACCAAGGTGCTAAATGGATACACCGCCACAGATCTTTCTCACATGTGGCTGCCATGGAAGGGGCTGCCAAATCATATACGCATCGACCGCGAACCCCGTATGAAGTATATGATCACAGAATACAATAATCTCAATGAGGTGTTGTTTGCTGAAACTGATTTGGGGAATTATCGCCCTTTTTCCTACCAAAATGAGCTTGAGCTTCAGGAAGAATGTGCAAATGAAGTATTGCTGGTGTTGTGTAGTCCCTCAGCCGATTCCACACGAATGCCCCCAGACACGGAAATATTGGTAGAAGCTGATAATGAGCCGGATGGAGATGACGACTGGGGATTACTCAATGGCTTCTAGGAATTCATGGAGAAGTGTGCAAGGGATCAGCTCAATCTAGGAGCCCGAATGAATTTTCAGGATCTCTTATTGCCAAACTGGTGCAGGGTTCACAATGTTGCTCACTCCGAGTTTGACTGTTACTTTTGCCAAGTAGCAGTGGCAAATGTTAAAAAATTGGCTCCCCCCGAGACAGAAACGCCAAAGGAGACACCAATAGCATCGCCTGTTGATCATTGTCTCGAACCAGAGAACCCCCATAGGGTCATTAGGCCCACCGTCTAGCCGAAAGAGAGAGGAAGTTCAATCAGGTATGAGGATAAGGAATCCTCCGCGTGTTGGATGCTCTGATTTGATGGATCGAAGTCGAGGCAAGGAGCTGGAGTGGGGATTGAACTCATCAGTCCAATGGGTAAGACATTTCTTGCTGCTCACCGACTGCAATTTTATTGCACCAATAACGTAGCAGAATATGAGGCCTTAGTCTTTGGCTTTTTCATGGCCTTGAAGAAAAATGTGAAAGCATTGCAAGTCTTTGGGGATTCCGCACTCGTAGTTAAGCAGGTTAGGAAGTTGTACTTCTGTCATGATCGAAAGCTCACAAATTATAGGCACAGGGTTTGAGACCTATTAGAGGGCCTAGATGCATTCAACATACAATTGATCCCTCGTGCTCAGAATCGCACCGCTGATGCCTTAGCCCGAGCAGCCAACACTCTACAACCCCTCTCTTTGTCTGGGCTCAAGAAATTCACTGTCGAGCTAACATCCACGCCATCAGTCCCAGATAATGTTACCCATTTACAAGTCTTCAATGATGACAAGCATATCCTCCAGTTCATCACAAGTTTTGATGTCTTCACATTTCAAATAATTGATGAAGCTAATCCACAGGAGGCCGAACTGGATATAGAAGGGGTTATTAACCTCAAAACCAATACAATCCCTAGAGGTATGGTTCAGCTGGAACCCATATTTGATTTGGATCAGATCAAGGATCAAAATCAATGAACGAAAAAGGAGGCCATCAACAACCAGTGCAATGCACACAACCTTGGGACAACCGAGGATACTAGGAATGTTTTTGTCAGAAAGGTGTGCACGTCTGAAGAAAAGAAGGGAATCACAGATGTGTTGCGAAGATATCATGACGTGGTGGCATAGAGCTACGAGGATTTGAAGACTTATGACACCTCTGTCATTACTCACACTATCCCTCTTAAGACGGAAGTGAGGCCATTCCGCTAGCGGCAGCGCCCTATCAATGCCTTGCTGGAGCCTGTCGTTTATAAGGAGGTGAAAAAGTTGTTTTCAGCAAGAATCATTTTTCCTGTCAGGCACTCCACGTGGGTGGCTAATTTGGTCCTGGTCAGGAAAAAGAATGGAGAGATCAGGTTGTGTGTGGATTTTCATAATCTGAACCGCGCCTCGGAGAAAGACAACTATCCCGTACTGTCACTAGATGAGGTGCTGCAAATCGTCAATGACACCCAGATGATGTCGTTCCTCAACGGATACTCTGAGTATAACCAGGTAATGGTGCAATACGAGGATCGCCACAAGATGACGTTCACCACTAAGTGGGGGACGTTCGCATACAGAAGAATGCCTTTCGGGCTCATCAATGCCGGTGCCACGTTCCAACGCGCCATGGATATCGCCTTCAAAGACCTAATTGGCAAGTGCATAATCATCTACATGGATGATTTGACCATATTTTCTAAGAAGCGGGGTGACCACATCTCTGACTTATGCAAAGTATTTCAGAGATGCAGGGAATTCAGAGTTTCTCTCAACCCCAACAAGTGCATTTTCAGAGTGACTGAAGGCAGACTGCTCGGACACATCATTTCAGAACAGGGAATCTCCATTGATCCTGAGCGCATCGAGTCCTTACTCAAAATTCAGCCCTCGGACAGCAAGAAGGAATTAAAGTCTTTCTTCAGAAAGATCAATTTTGTCCAGAAATTCATCACAGGTTTCACGGAGATTGTGAAACCTCTCAACGCCATGCTCAAATAGGATGCTAAAGTCGAATGGACGCCTGACGCTAAGCAATCCTTTGAAGAAATCAAATGGGCCATTGCTGAGGCACCTGTGTTAGTTAGCCCAGATTATCTGAAGCCATTTTACATCTACTCATTTTCTTCAGAGCACTCCTGTGCTAGCATGTTGACCCAGAAGGACGACGAAGGAAATAAGCATCCGATCACCTTCATGAGTGCTCCCCTCAAGGATGCTAAATTATGCTATCACAACATTGAAAAGCAGGCGTATGCTCTCGTTAGAGGAGTGAAGAAATTTAGACACTACATTCTACGCAACAAGGTATTCGCCATTGTCCATGACCCAGCAGTTAAGACACTACTCATGCAGAATGAGTTGGGCGAACAAAGAGCTAAGTGGGTCACCCTGCTCCAAGAGTATGATATGGAGATCCAACCGATGAAATCGGTACGAGGACAGGCACTCACCCGCATAATTGCTGAAACGGTAGCAGAAGCTAGACCTGAACTCACGGTGCAGCAGTACCAGCTTGAAGATGTCTCCCCAGGGGAGTGGTACCAAGATGTCGTCTACTATTTGCTAAACCATAAGTGCCCCCGGCACCTACAAGGAGTCCAAAACCGGGCCCTGAGATTGAAAAGCAATGGCTACATGCTGCAGGGTTCTATTCTCTACAAGAAGAATCATGAAGGCATTTACCTGAAATGCCTTGGTGAGGAAGAAGCGGAACGCGTCTTGAGGGAGTTTCACAATAAATTTGGCACGGGCTGATGAGCCTAAAATATGCTCATAATTTGATGATATGATAAACTTTTAAATGATTTCATTTTTGTTATTTCATGGCTGTTTAAACTTTGATGAAACCTTTTATGGGGATATCCTGTAGCAAGACACTTTTATATTCCTGCAGCCTATTGTGTTGACTTGATTGCATTTATTGCCCTGTTGACTCCCAAAAATGGCTGGTATATCGTATACAATTTTTAAATGGTGAAGTAGATTTGAAATGTGTGATTAATGAATAGATATCGTGTATGTACCATATGCCTCTTCTTGCGATTTGTTACCTTTTGTTTCGCAGGTTGTTGAAGAATGATCGAGTCAAGCCAGCCGATCTCGGCCTTGCAGTAAAGCCCATTTCCGCACGACTTTGAGGAAGCTCCGCCAAAGACTCTTTGACCAAAACTGATTTGGAAAGATTTTTAATGAAAAGTCAATCTGGAGAGAGTGGAGCGCTAGATTCTCTCTGAATCGGGTTGAACACATAAATTCATTTATGAAGTTTGTTCCTTGATTCAGGGATATACTTTACTTCCACGTCTTTCTTTGATGAAGTTGGTTAGTTAGTTGTTCTTTTATTTTAAAAATAAGATACTCCTCCTGCGTGAGAGGGTGATACAAGAGAAATAGAATGAGTAATAGATGATTTTTAGGTAAGATAGAAACAGAGTAGCAGAGATCATGTAAGAATCAGTATGATAATGAAAGACAGAATCTGTTTGACCAGAAGCAGAGTTTGTTGTTAGTTTTCACACCAACAAGACAATGTATTTCATTCTATCTTCATGAATAAAGATCGATGAAGTTCTGAGTTCAGCATCTGTGTAATCAGTAGATGCTTGCTAAGGGGGCCCACTTAGTAAGTATCTGTAGTTAATTAGCTAGATGTTCTTTTCTGCTAATATCCAGTTAGCTTTCATCTTTTGAAGTTTTTATGCAAACTCAGTCTTACACTGCTTCTGCAGCATAGAGAGTCCATCCCTGTGACTGTTCCTGCAGCATAAGGTTAGTTCATGGTTTGTGCTTCAGTCGTAGCTGTTACAGTTTCTGTTTTAATCAAGCATAGTTGAGTTAAAGAATTCTGCATTACCATTCTGTGGCTTAGATAGAATTTCTTTCCAGTATGTATTTTTGCTAAGATTTGACTAAAACAAATTCTTACTGCATATACTTTGCTGTGCCATTTAAAGTCTACGTCCCCTGGTTTGACAAGTAAATGAACGTCCACAGAAAGATATTAGTCACCTGTCGAAATGTCCAATTCCCAGGAAAGTTTCACTGTGATATTCATATCCTTTTGTGAGTGCGAGCCACGGGCCATGGTTCGGGTTCTTCTACGGCACATCAAATATTGAGAGCGGGGTATTATTGGCCAACTATCTTCAAGGATGCCCATTGCCATGTTTGTTCATGTCACACGTGCCAGACCGCTGCCACCAGGGAGAGGAATGCTGCTGTCCCACTACAGCCCGTGCTAGAGGTAAGGCCTTTCGCGCAATGGGGTCTCGACTTCATCGGTCCGGTAAGCCCTCCATCATCTGCGGGACACAGGTACATTCTTACCGCTACTGATTATTGTACTAGATAGACGGAAGCAATAGTATGTAAGCAATGCACAACTGAAGTAGTTACTGATTTCTTGGAAAGTTTCATTTTAAATCGTTTTGGTTGTCTATATGCTTTAGTATGTGATAATGGACCTGCATTTGCTTCATTAAAATTTTCCAGTTGGGCATTTGACTATGGGATTGCCCTCAAATTCTCATCCAATTACTACCCTCAGGGCAATGGCCTTGCCGAGTCCATGAATAAAAATCTGATTACTGTGATCAAAAAGCTGCTAGATAGGAATCCCAAGGACTGGCATACCTAGCTCTGTTTCGCCCTTTGGGCTGATCGTACCCGCCACAAGGCCGCCCTTGGCGATTCTCCGTTCCACCTTGTCTATGTTCTGGAACCTATATTCCCCATCCATCTGAAGATTCCTACCCTCCAGTTCATCAACAATTTTTACGAGGGAGGAGATCATAGGGAAGCTCGATTAGCTAAACTCTTGCATTTAGAGGAAGTCTAAAACCATGCCATAGAAAATTTTGCCAAACATCAGGGCGTAGTGAAGAGATGGTTCGACTGCTGAGCCAAAATTAAGGCCTTTAGAATTGCAGATTTGGTCCTATATTGGGACAAGGCCCATGAGAAGAAAGGGGGACACAACAAATTCGACAAGCTTTAGCTTGGCCCCTTTCAAATAGCTGAGATTTTGGGAGATAATGCCTTCCACCTAAAGACCTTAACCAGTGAGAACGTCCTGTTGCCAATCAATGGGCAACACCTGAAGCATTACTTCCAAGCTTGAGCTCCTTCGAGCTCTTCGTCGTAAATACCTGTGCATAGGTTAGAATAGTTGCTTTCTTGCTTGTTTGTGTTTTGTTTGCGTCGCTTTTGTTTTCTCCCTCCTGGTGGTTTTATTTCGGAAGAGGTTTCCTGCTCCTTTGTGGTGGCTATGCTTGCTTGGCGAGTGGTTCACTTTGCTGTCCGTTCTTTGTGTTCTCTGGCTAAACATTCACTCTAGATCATCGGTCTTTGAAAGCTATCCGCGAATGATTTCCTTGTTTGAACTCTGCTCAGAACCTGACCCTTAGCTAGATCTTCTTACCCACATCTCGGATCTCACACAAATTACATAATAATGAATTCTGAAAGATCGTACTATGGTTGTTATGACACCTTAGTGAGTGAAAAATCTTAAGTCTACTCCAGTGACCACTGTAGTCTCAAACCCATTGTAGGCTTCAATGCTTACCTGGTCGAACTAAATGGTAAAAGAGAAATGAAATATCAAAGCAAAAAAGTGAAAAAATAAATTCTGAAAAAGGAAATAAATGACTGTATGGGTGTTAGGGTACCTCTACCGGGGCTATGGACGCCCGACCGGCAGTAGAGCAATATCCATGAGACTGTAGTGGCAACTCTGTCGAGGCTATGGACGCCTGACTAGCAGCGGGGCAATGTCCAGGTTACTTTTGGTGTTAGGAAATTTATGTAGCTCGCTCGGTTGAATTGGTAACCCTGATCACTATCCCAAAAAAATGAATTAACTCACTTCACACACACTTCTGAGATGTCCTGTAAGCTGACCCAATTAAGGATCTTGTTCTCCCAGATTCATCTTTGGAAGCCGCTCCTGGTCTGCGAAACCAGAGATTCTGGGTCCTGAATGAATATTTATCCCTAGAACGCTCCTGAGCGTTCTCCAGCGGAGTCGCCATTTGTTGTGCCCTTAGCACACATGCCCTGTTCGGAACAGGGACCCTCTTTTCTTTCGCCTCGTCGGGTCTCTCGGGGCTACCTCATTTTGCATGCCCCTCTTTTTTGATGTTTTGCATGCTCAATGTTGCTCCAAGGTTTCATCATAAATCGACCATGCCTCCACTTTTGGTCTTTTGCTACCCTCTGGGGCCACGCGGGTTCCCTCTGGCTTTCTGGCTCTGGAACGGCCTTAGGCCGCTCTGGGCCCAGGCATCTGGGGTTCCCTTATCGGGCTTCCCCTTTGCATTTGCCATCCTTTGCGGCGTTCTTCGGGCGTCCGCTCGCCCCTCGGGGCCCGCTCTGCCGCCCGCCGTTTAAGACTCGTCAAAAAATCTTTTGGGGCGACGCTTCTCCCTTCGGGCCCCAGTCCCAGGAAGTCCGCTTTCGGACTTCCGTCCCTGGCCCGCTTCCTGCCACAGGACCTTCCGGGCCCGGCTATCCAGAGTTCCGTTCCTGGAACTCCGTGACGGTTTCGCCATCCTCAACGGTGGAACCCTGCCGGCTTCCTGCCCTTCGGGCCCCGAGGATCTCCTCGCCGTTGCCGTTAGATGGCACGAATCCTTTGGCGGTGGATCCTTGCTGGTCTCCCACCCTTTGGGCCTCGAGGCTCTCCTTGCCGTGGCCGTTCGAAGTTCGTGAAAATCAAACGGCAGCCATCGCACCGCACCCTTCCGGCCGCCGGGTTCCGGAGCTCCTGCCACCGCCGCTGACCTAATTCAAATCTCACCAACATTTTCCCGTGGTCGTAGGTGCATTAAATGCAGGTATTAATGGCGGTTGGGGTATCAAATGCCCAACCCACCAAAGTCATTTTCACAATCCGAGTTGAAGCGAATTGCAAAGCCAAGCATCTGGAGCCCACCGCGAAGAATAGCGTCACGATTATCACCCTGAGCATCACTCCGCCGACCCCCAGTGGATTCCACGCCTCACCATCTAGCATATCCGAGGTAGGCCATCCTCGTTTGCCCTCCCATCTTTTTTCATCATTTTGGGGGATTTAAATGAATTAAATAAATTCGTTAGGTTGAAATAAATGGAAGAACACTAAGTCGCGCCCATAACCCATGTGTTAAAAAATGAACAAACCTAACGGAAACGCCCTCGGCGCCGATTCGAAACTTGTTCGTGGCGCGGCCGTTCTTCGCGTAGGGCAATCCACTACCCCGGGCCCGAGGCCCGTCTCCGCCGTCAAAGTTAAAAACGTAAAAGCACCCGTGGACGGCGATCCTCCTATCTGGGCCCGGTCCGTCGAGTCTCCCTGCCTGGGCTTCCGTCCACTTTTCACCAAGCTTGAACTGCCAAAACGCTCCGCCTCCCCGGCTCCTGGATCCCGATGTCTGCTCCGCCGTTAAGACTTGAAAATTGTCTCGCGTCCTTCATTCATTTCGGGCCCGGCCCCTCGGAGTTCCCTCGGGGGTCTGCCTCCCCGCCGTTGCCTTGATCTTTCGAAACCACTGCTTGCGCGCTCCCAGGCCCCGGCTACCGGACTTCCGCCCTAGGAAGTCCATGAATCTCCTGCCGTGGGAATTTCTGCTCCGTCTGTCCGCTCGTCGGGCCCCAGTGGGTAGACTTCCACCCTCGGAAGTCCTCCTCTTACCCACCGCTATTTTGAATGGAAATTCTTCCCCGTCCGCCCGGTGGCCAGAACCTGGTCCTCCGTTTTCCATTTAATCCTGCCTAGACTCCTCACTGCCGTGAGACCTTTCGGGCCGGCCGTCCGGAGTTCCGTTCCCGGAACTCCGCGATGGTTTCGCCGTCCTCCACGGCGGACCCTTGTTGGCTTCCCGACCGCCGGGTTCTGGGCCTCCGCTCGTCGCCGCCGACTTCCGAAATCAACGAATATCTCACAGTGGCCGGCGCGTCGCGTCGTCCCGGCCTGCGGGCCCCGCCACGTCAGAGGCTTCCAAGGTTAAATGAACTCATCGCCTACCTTTTTGCTCTCTGGGCTCTGAAGGGCCATCCACCGTAGACTATCGCCATATCCATTCTCGGCCATCTGCCTTCCGGATCCCGATGTCCGAGCTTCCGTTGTCAGAAGTTCGCCACTCGATCGATGCTGCTAAGCGGAATTCCCTGCCCTGAACTCCGCCCTCCGGGCTCCGATCTGACGGGCGATGTCAAGTTCATAAATGCCAAATTTGTCGCTGGGCTTTTGCTCCCAGACTTCCCCTCCCGGACTTCCGTCCGGCGTTTGCCGTCCAAAACGGTGAAGTCCGAGCACCTTCCCAGCCCTGCCGGCCTGAGCCTCCATAGAAAATTAACCCAATAATGGCCGTCCTTTCACCGCCTAGGCCCTGAGCCCCGAGGTTCCGCCTCCAGGTTTCCATCCGCTGTTCGGTGCCACTGAGTGCCTTCTCCTACCAACTTCCTGGCTTGAAGCCTCTGATGCCCCTTAGATCGACCCAAACAAGCTCAAATCTAGAATCTGAATTGGACCCATGTCCTAAAATTTACTCTTCCCCATCATGAGCCTCTCCAAACATTGAAATTTGGCCAAGGAGGGTCTCTGGGAACTTTCATTTGCATTCTCCCTTCCAGACAGCATTCCTGCCAGGGAAGTCTGGCCCTTCGAGCTCGGATTGTCCAAATGCCCTGAAACGAAGATTGATAACATCTAAAGATAAACTTATAATATACTTGGATGATTGTTTAGATGTTGTTCTCAAGATATGGACTAACATGAACGATTTAATGCTTTATTGCACTGACTTTGCCCTTGCTTGCAGAATATATGGAATCGGCTGCAGGAACTTCATGGGCCTCCGCCGAAAAGGACAAGGGAAAAAAGTCAGGAGGGACCCCTCGGGGAAAAGAAGACAAAGATCAGATGAAATATCAGTTTCAGGGAGAGCCACTCTAGTTGAAGGTCTCCACCAACTAGAAAGAAATTTCAGATACTAATATCGGCCAAGTTGATATTGATGAATTCACTCAGAGGGTCAAGGTCAACCCTACGACAAAGAACGCCAGACTGATAAGGCAGAGTGGAATAGCCAAGGCTCTCGGTTTCCCTCCCGCGCTCATAGCACCCGAACCAGTGATGGCTTGTCGAGAATCCTATCAAACAGACACTAGGATGATTGTGGATAAGGAGGGGAACATCCTCGCGGACATGTCGCCAGAGGGGATTACCAAAACATTTCACATTCCCACATTCCCACATATGGAGGTCCCCACTTTGGAACAATGCCAGGCGGCGTGGGATGCTAGTCCATCAGGATGCAAGAAGTCTATCAACCTCTATTGGCTTAAGGAGAAACGGGGCAGTGCTGCGAAGGTTCCCCAAGAACTCTTCCACAGCGATTTCTACGAAGACTACCACGACCTAGTAACTATGCTGAGCAGGGTTATGGGTCTCCCAGCAGCTGCCTACTTCTAGGAATGGATGGCCTATTACATTGAGCAGATCCTACGAGGGAATGAGGACATTAACACCAAAGTCTCATTCGACTAGGGAGGCATCATCAGCAATTGCTTTCATGAGCAGTTTGTCAACGTCAAGAAGAGCTCTAAGTTTTACATGACCTCCTACCTGGTGTACTCCCTGGCAGGTCAAAGACAATACAGTGGATTATTTGTGGCGCTAGATCAGGGGCACAGGCGAGGACTCAAGCCATTTGACAAATACCCACAACTCCAATACCACAATTTCAAGAAGGAGTACTGCCGGGTCAATGACACCTTCATTGGCCATATCATTAGATTGATCGCCGGAGACTTCGAGAGGAGGGTCTCCCACAGCGCCAAGGTGCTCCTGAAGGAATATGCCTTCCTATTTATCCAGTTTCCCAAGTTTACCTACATCCGGGCTCAGGGATTCACAGAGCGGCCAAATAGATTGTCGCAGTACCCAAATGACAGAATCATCCTCCTGGAGCTTTCCCGGTAGCTCCAACACATTCAAGCCGTCTTTAGCAATAAACACGTAGCAGGGATCCCCTATCCCATGACCCTTGGCCAGGGCTTGTACCGATTATAGACTTCTCAATGTGCCAGCAATTTGGAGAAGGAGCTCAAGGAATACAATTTTGACTGGTACACTGCCCGCCCGCGGATGGATCCACATGGCCATGTCAGGAAGGCACTAGGGCCGGCCTACGCCCACCAATACCACATTGAATATTTCTGGGCTGACTGCCAAGATGACAAGGAGGTGCTCGCCAGGCATTACATGCGCATGACAGTAGTATTCCTGAGGAGAGTGCAACCATTCCCAGTGCTGGATCAAGTCGAGGAGGACGAGTCCACAATCATGCACCGAAGGTACCTGACAGTTGCTAACCTGCCAATACCGTCTATTAACTGGGACGAACAAGAGGTCGAGGACCTAGACACCATCACCTAGCCAATCATAACTTGTACTAAGGAGTGGGTCGATGGGCAGGTGGCGCACCTAAAGCGACAAGGAGTAGTCCTAACATATGAAGGGCTCAAGAGCGAGCCAAGTGCCATAGAAGACGTCGCCGCCACCACATCAACTGGTGAGACCTCCAAGTCTCCTCCAGTCACCAGATCCTAGAAGAGAAAGGGAACAGAAATTGCATAGTCTACAGATCCCAAGGAGCAAGCAAAGAAAGGAATGGGAGGCTCATCTCCCAAAAGACTGAAGCAAACTGTGAGTGTGGAAGAACCCCGACCTCCTTTGGCTCTTCCTACTCCTCCTGTTGCACCTCCCGCCTCCCAGGCTATGATCACCGCATCTCCGCCGGTAGTGGAAATTTCTGTCCATCTTTCCCCTTCGCCCCTGGCCGGGTCACTAGTCATCATTGATTCCTCCTCTGGCGTGACCACTCCTCCTTCCTCTTCTACCATGTCTCCAATTACCTCCCTCCCTCTGGCAATAATAACATCACCTCTTCCCACTGCCATTATGCCCGGGGCCCTTACAAGACATATGCAAAACCTCCCCCCTGAGCTTTCCCAAATCCTAATGAACCCCACACTCCAAGCAGCCCTCGCCCAAGCCCTCGCAATAGCTCGGCCTTCACAACCGCCAACAAGGCCGTCAACCATGGAAGCTACAATGCAAATCTCGAAAGAGTTGGAGGAGCGAGAGCAGGAAGCCTCAAGGTCTATGGAGGAGGAGGCCGATGAATCACCACATGGTGAAGAGGGGCAGCCACCGGAGGAGCAGCCGCAAGGAGATTTATCTAAGGCTGGGACCCATGTTGTAAAGAGCCCTGAGGCCGAGGTAGCTGAAGAGAAGAAAGAAGAAGAGACCGTGAAAGAAGAAGGTCCCGCCCAGCAATTGTCCACCAAACTACCCGTCAAGCACCTCGTATTCGTTTAAGACTCCGACGAGGAGGAGGAAGCTACAAAAGAAAAGGGAGAACCCTAAAAGGAGAAGGAGGTAGAGGTCTTACCTTTGACAGAGAAGGGTGAGGGTAGCCATGATGCACCCAAAGAAAAATATGCCATGCCTGATTGGTTGGAGAAACAACTTGAGAAGACAACCCCAGTGCTGAAGGACCCAAGGGCGAGATTGGAGGCCATCTTGGCCTGATCCCTGACCACAACAAAGAAGGAGAAGAAGCCTAAGGTCTGATCCAAGATAACCATGAACGCTTTTAGCTCCTGAGTAGCACAAATTGCAACGCCTATAGGTTGCCAAGTAGGGGTGAGTTATAGCATCTCCACCATTGACTTGGGGGCACCAACTAGGGAACAAAAGGTTGAACACCTGGAGGATTCGGTGGCCACAGTGGTGCACCTAATAAAGCAGGACAAGGTCTCCAAGGATGAGCTCAAAGCACAGGTTGCTGCCCTAACCGACTACATACAACAATGGTCCTCAGTGGATGACCTGCCCACTACCTCCGCAGCCACGCCACAGTTGCTCTCCAAACAATAGATAGACAAGATGGAGAGAAGGAAGAACTTTGAGAAAACTACTGAGGATTGGTTCCGACATGTTGCATACGTCAGAAACATGGGAATCAGCCGGGCTGTGAGGACAGCCAACAAGTTCTTGGACTTGGTCCAATCCCTGGAGAGTACAAGGAGGCTCTGCACCAATTTCCCTGCCACATATGACTCCACCCTCCCGAGAATTGAAGCCATCCTTCAGATTTCTGAAGACACGTGGGAGGAGAAGCTAGAACTGAAGAAAGAAGATCATTGGCTAGTGGATGTGTGGCGCAGAGACCTCGTCAATCAGAAAGAAAGGTTGGAGCAGATCCTCAACAAGGTGGATCCTGATATTGAGTGGATTAAGGAAATCCAGGCGGAATGTGCCCAATACCTTAAGCTGATGACGGGTTATGATATGCCCACGGTACAAATAGATGCAGAAAAGATCAAGCCATACTTCCAGGAGAAGATAAAGGACGGGACAGCGGGAGAAATCACCACATAATTCTTGAGTTTCGCTGCCCGCGCCTTCAATCGATCGGAGCTTTTCAAAGACCAAGGCTCGAAGTATGACGAGGACTGGAAGCGGCTGGAAGAGAACTCTAAGGAATGGAGCTACCAGGCGTTAAGATGTGAGATCCTTGAAATAGACAAGCTCCAGGCCATCATCCTCAAGTATATAGAGCACGCAGCTTCTGAGGAGAAAGAGGACAGCCCAGCCAAGGAAGAAGACCTCCCTAAAGAGTAGCTACAACAAAGGAAACAACAATTAGCTACAGGATGAAAGAGCAATAGTGCCATCCACTAGATGACGAAATAGGGAAAAGGACAAAACATGTTTTTAAATTGTAAATCTATTTGGGGGTAGGTGAAACCCTATTTTGTAATGAATCTTGGCCACACAATTGTAATGAATCTTGGCCATTCATTTAACTTTTGGAAAACTATAAATAGAGCACTCCCCTCATTTGCAAAAGGGAGAGTTGAGTTGTTGTAAAGACATGCTGCTGAAATTTATAGGAAATATCATTGACTTGGTGTATTTTCTTGATTTCTCCCATGTGACATGATTCATTCTCCAATATTACATGTTTAGCTTAGATCTTATGGCTATTTAGTTAGCTGTTTACTTTATTTTGATAAATCTTAGGAATGCTGTTGGGTGATTGTGAAAATTCCTGCCTTGTTGATGATCCCTTAGTCCATACTTTTTGCTGTTTGCTGAAGGTAGATAGCTGTGCAAAGTTAGTCTAGACCTGATTGTAAAGCTGCCCTAAATCTTTATCTTTGATTCATGCATGTATGTGGTGGATGAAGGATGAAACATCTGCATCCCTTAGAAGATAGCACAATTTCCATGATACTGTGAAATCCCTCGTTAAGTGGGACATTGTTTTGAAGAATTGTCCATTGTAGGAACTCCATTGTTACTATTCATAGCAAGCTTTAGACTTAGGAACTTTTCCTTTCCTTCGCCCTTTTCCTTTTTTTTTAGTAACTGACCTTTGTCAAGGTTCATTGCACATTGTAAAGCCAAATCCAACAATTATGTGGAGTTCAAGTTTGCTGTTTGAACCTACAACCAACCCATAATAGCTTTTATCTTAAGAACTCCATTCCAAGATTCAACTTCATGCTTTGTGTTCACACTTTGTATTTCTGTAAGACCACCTTGTGATTCCAGCAAATCACATCAAACTACTGAGGTATCTAAGCACTGTCATGACCTGACATCCGAGAGACCTTGGGATAGTGTTCTGCAATTTGATTGCGGAAGATTGTCTTTCAAGAGAGGTAGCGCACCTACGCACTGCCTGTGTTGAAAAGTGCATAAAAACACCATCATCATAACCTTCAAATACCATTTTCTTATTATTTAATTCCACCTCACTCTCAATCCCTGTCCACTATCCTAACCCTTGAATCCATCTACATGGATCGAGATGTAAACTTGTCACCATGTGACAAGTATCCTAACCTACCTATCCAACCCCTTTCTCACACATGTGTGAGCATATTTCTCACACATGTGAGACCACCCTACCACTTCCACATGTTATATACATGTCACTTTCCGAAGCCACCCTACCTCTTACATATGTCATAAACATGTCTCTTTCATGTTCTACACACATGTGTGCTCACACATGTGTGAGCAAATATTACTCTTACACTTCCTTTCCTCTTGTGGCACTTGTCACAAGGCTAAACCTCCATCATCTCATTCAATCTTGACCCTCCATTTAGTCAATGCATCTTGGCCATTGATTTACCCCATAAAAAATCTATAAATTCAATAATTTTCTTTGATTTTGAATCATCTTCATTCATTATATCCTTATGCTATCATTTTCTTGAAGAATCTTCATTCAGCATATCCATATGCTATCATTTTCTTGAAGAATTATCTACCTTCATCATATCCTTATGATGTCATTTTCTTCAAAAACAATCATCAATTCCAACATCATGTTGTTGGTATAAACAACCACATTTCATTGAACTACAATTTCAAGAAGGAGCATATCAAGTAGACATGGGTGCATCTACTTTAGCTCAATCCATGAGGTGAGAAAAGTAAAAAGCAAGATGATCTTTGTTTTTATTTATCTTCACATTTATGTCTTTTATCTTTTGAACCATCTTCAAAACTGTTAGAATTAAATGCTAAGTTTTGTATATGGATTTTTTTGTTGTAATCAAAGTTGGTTTGTTGACTTTAGATTCATTCTTTTATAAATGTGTGACTCTTGATTGAATATTTTTATTTACAAATATATAAAAAATATCATATCATATACTCTATAATATATTACATATAGATATAATTTATTATATAATTATTTAAAACAAAATCAGCAAATAAAAAATAATAAAAACATTTATTTTTATATAATTATTTATATATATATATAATGATGGTCTTTCTCCTACCAAAACAAAAAAAATCATAAAACAAGTTAATAATTTAGAAAAAAGTAAGCTAATATTATTCCTTTATCATAAAGGTATCCCCATAGTACCCTAAACCTTAAACACTAACCAAAGAACACAAATTAATAACAATATCTATCATTAAGCGAGTAACTCAATTTAACTGATTAGTAATGTTTAAGCTTATATAATGAGTTATCCAAAAGATTTGTACAATTTTATGGCATTTTACAATCATATGCATGTTATCAAGTTTTAGTAAATCTTATATGTGTTTAAACTATACCTAAATTTGGTTGTTAATTATGATTAAATTGTGCTCAGACTTGAGTATTTATGTGTTAAGGAGATAAAAATGCTTAAATCATGTTTACTATTGAAAAAAAAAAACATTGGATTGTTGTTGTTCTCTACTTGGGGTAGAAATTAAGAACAAAGAAACCAAAAGTCCAAAGAAAAGCAGCCATGCGCCACATACTTGATAACAAAGGATGGTGTTGTAAGTGTTGCTCCCACTATGTCGTTCTAATCACACATTTCCTATTTTCAGACTCCACTCGATCATCATCTGCCACACCACCCGTTCATCCTCCGTCCAACTGAAAACTTAAACCCATCACCTAAATATAAAATCCAATCAACATATTATTTGTATCTCCTTCACATATCATAAATTTAGAACTGTTTTTCATGTGCAACTTCTCAATCAGATTCAATTTTGTTGGCATTCGAAAAGGAGGAGGCGCATAATTATTGGAGCCATGTATTTCCTCCTTCTATTAATCAACGGCAATGGCGTATGGTACAGTCTGCCTGGCACATAATTATTGGAGCCATGTATTTCCTCCTTCTGTTAATCAACGACAATGGCGTATGGTGTAGCCCGCCTACTTCGCTAGTCAAATGTGGTACCAACGGTTGCATAGTCAGCAACGTGTATGGAATATTCCTCGACCGATCAACGTGTAGAGCTGCAACAACCATTTTTCCTTCGTTAGAAGAAGAGCTGGTGGAGGCGGTGGTGACGGGCAGCCAGAACATGTAGAAGATGTGAGTGGTCACGCGGTGGTCGCACTCAATTCTGAAATTGGTGTGTCCAAGGGGAGAAGAGGGGCTAATCACAAGCACCCAAGAGTTGAATCGTGTGGTTGGTGTGGACGAGGAGTCGATGAGAATCAACATGGAGAGCAAAGCAGCATTGGGGGAGATAATTAGCGCGTTTGCAGAATATAAGCTAGCGTTGCCACCAACACCGTACTGGAAGGGGGTGACCATCAGACGGCTCCACTCTATGGGTTCTCATGGCAGCTCCCTCTTTGGGATGGGAAGTGTTGTTCACGACTATGTTGTGGGCATGAGATTGGTCATACCCCTCACATAGGGGAATGCTAATGTTGTGACCCTTGTGGACCCCTAATCTGCAAACCTGCACAAATCAAAGCAAAAAAATTACATCGTTAGCCTAAAAATGCAAGATCAAAATAAGAATCCCCCATAAAATTGATTTGCATTGTTAGAGAACAAAGAAAAAGATAAAATACTTGAGAAAATACAATAAAAAAATAACTACTCCTTATTCTTAAACAAAGAAAACACTTGATCTTATGGGGGGATTGGTGTTATTTTCATGTGGAAAATATCCCTTTCCCAACCCCTTTAGATAAGCTAATGATAATGATGGACAAGATCATTTCTCAAATGAAGAGAGTGACCTTGCATGAGTGATTGTGGAGATGATTTGTGGAGTAGTGGACAAAATCAGTTCTCAAATGAAGAGAGTGACTTTGCATTAGCTTTGTGGCTGAAATTGTGGAGGATTTGCTTGAAGAATGATGCCTCTATTTGTAGATTTTCAAATGCTAAGAGTGCCAAACATGGAGGATGTGGGACTAAAGATTGGACCAATGAGATGAGGACACTTGTGATTATGTGAGTGGTTGATGCATGTGCAAGATTTGGGAAATGTGCCCAAGAGGGGGAAATTTCAAATTCAAATTGTGAAATAAATGTTGAGTGGGGGACATGTAAGAGTTTATTAATTGTTTTGTTGGATGTACATGCCCACTTGGTTTTAAATTCAAACTCTAGGGAATATTCCATGTTGAGTGAAAATGATGAATTTAATAAATCAATAAATTGATTTATTTGTGCAAGTGGGATTATCTAGAGGATGTGACATGCATTAGATTAGATTTAATCAAGATTAATTAGCTAGGATGATGATTAGGATGCATTGACCTCTTTGAATTAGATATTTGATTTATTTAATTCAAAAAAGGATGGAATATGTATTATGATTTAATTAGATGAATCTTTGATTTATTTGATTTAAGCTGTTGACTTTAGGAGATTGATAAATAAACTTGATTTATTTGTTGAATGGAATATGATTATGCATGATGCTAATTTTTCATGTCTACAACCCTCAATTCCTCTCACACTAATCTCGATGCTCTCTCTTGGTCTTCTTGGAGTCATCTCTCAGGTATACTTGAAGCCGTATAAATTATGTGAATCAAATTATAATATATTTAAACTTTAATCATTCAGTCATTTATCCGAGAGATAAGAGAAATGTTTAATCAAATCATTAATTTAGTTTTTTAATAAAAATAATTCTTATAGTATTATGTGATATTTCTACTTTCGTAAAAAATGGAAGGTTAATAATACAGGGAAGGCAATTCAAGTACTTATTATTTTACTTTGGATGTTTTACTATATAGTGGTTTTATTAATATTTTTTAATTAGAGAAAAATGGATTTTATTTGCTTCTAGCATAAGTTCATTTTTCCTTGGCATCTCTAAGACAACATATAATTTTTAGAAGATTTGACAAGTGTAGGTAACACTACAATTGCAGCCAATGTTCAAGAGATCTATCACAAATGTAAAAAAGGATGAGCAAGATTTAGAGAAGAATATAGTGGAGATTGGAAGAACACACGAATTTGCAGACATGACATGGTTTCCCGAGCAGCGTAAGGTTGTTTACAAAATGGATGGCAGAGTTTCTCTAAATGAATCTAGAGATGGAATCAATGATTTTATTGGCTTTCACAAAACCTTAACACTAGGCTTGGCCATCACCCGTTCAGTAGGTAAAATTTTGCAATCTACTTGCATACATTGTATATTTTTTTATTGAAAATCCAAACTTATATTAGTTGGGTTAATGAAATAAAATCTTCCTCATAGTTGAAATATTTTAGAAGAGTTGCAAGAATCTACAATGAACGCCAAGGGAAAATGTGTGATGGCCAAGCTTCAAGTCGAAGCTTTGCAAAACATGGGTTTAGGCTTCAAGAACAATGCTTTGGGGTTCTTCAAATATCCCATTGTAGGCTACCATAACAAGTACTAGGTAGTCGGGTCATACCTCGATTCTACAGAAGATCTCCTGCTCATAGCATGTCCATGGGATCCTCACATTAAGGGGGAATTCTTCCACTAGACTACCATGAAAATCAACATGACCAAAATTTTAGACTTCATTACAGACATTAAAAATTTGAGAGACCTGAATCCCTATGGTCTCTGTAGGTTGGAGCTCTACAATGGAATTCTCATAATCTTTGTCAAGGCCTCTAATGCTTATTTGGGAGCAAATGAGGATTTGGTGGACTTAGATTTTGGCTCGCACTCACAAAAGGATATGAATATCACAGTGAAACTTTCCTAGGAATTGGACATTCCGACAGGTGACTAATATCTTTCTATGGACGTTCATTTACTTGTCAAACTAGGGGACATAGACTTTAAATGGCGCAGCAAAGTATATGCACTAGGAATTTGTTTTAGTCAAATCTTAGCAAAAATACATACTCGAAAGAAATTCTATCTAAGCTACAGAATGGTAATGCAGAATTCTTTAACTCAACTATGCTTGATTAAAACAGAAACTGTAAGAGCTACGACTGAAGCACAAACCATGAACTGGCCTTATGCTGCAGGAACAGTCACAGGGATGGACTCTCTATGCTGCAGGAGCAGTGTAAGACTGAGTTTGCATAAAAACTTGAAAAGATGAAAGCTAACTAGATATCAGCAGAAAAGAACATCTAACTAATTAACTACATATACTTACTAAGTGGGCCCCCTTAGCAAGCATCTACTGATTACACAGATGCTGAACTCAGAACTTCATCGATCTTTATTCATGAAGACATAATGAAATACATTGTCTTGTTGGTGTGAAAACTAACAACAAACTCTGCTTCTGGTCAAACAGATTCTGTCTTTCATTATCATACTGATTCTTACATGATCTCTGCTACTCTGTTTCTATCTTACCTAAAAATCATCTATTACTCATTCTATTTCTCTTCTATCACCACCTCGCGCAGGAGGAGTATCTTATTTTTAAATTAGAAGAACAACTAACTAACCAACTTCATCAAAGAAAGACATGGAAGTAAAGTATATCCCTGAATCAAGGAACAAACTTCATAAATGAATTTATGTGTTCAACCCGATTCAGAGAGAATCTAGCGCTCCACTCTCTCCAGATTGACTTTTCATTAAAAATCTTTCCAAATCAGTTTCGGTCAAAGAGTCTTTGGTGGAGCTTCCTCAAAGTCGTGCAGGAAATGGGCTTTACTGCAAGGCCGAGATCAGTTGCGCTTATTTCGATCATTCTTTAACAACACTGTGAAACAAAGGTATGAGACAGCGCCAAAAGGCATATGGTGCATACCACGATATCTATTCATTAATCACACATTTCAAATCTACTTCACCATTTAAAAATTGTATACGATATACCAGCCATTTTCGGGAGTCAACAAGGCAATAAATGCAATCAAGTCAACACAATAGGCTGCAGGAATATAAAAGTGTCTTGCTACAGGATATCCCCATAA